>JASSUY010019179.1:0-21632 GCA_032466535.1 Forpus xanthops | reverse complement strand
CGCCCTCCCTCACCGCTGGTACCCAGCGCTAGGGCTGGTGCATTCCGGAGGGGTGGGGAGCAAAAATGGGGGGGGACCCCCCAAAAGGAGGATTCCCGGGATGGCCCAGCCCTGGATGAGGGATCCTGAGGATGTTTCCTGCGCTGAGTGCTGAGCGCTGGGGCCAAACCTGTGGTGACAGGGATGCTCCACGTCTTCCCAGGACCACAAATCCTCTGAGATAAAGGGAGTCCAAACCTGCGGGTCTTCTCGCTGAAAGGTCTGTGGATACGAACGTTGGAGGGGTGGAGGTTGGAGATTCCAGGGAGAGGGATAGAGGCAGGGGGTGTAGAGCCCTCCTCTAGCCCTGCAACCCCCAGAGTATGGCTGTAGGAGGTAAAACACCAAATACACTCGCCCCATCATCAGAGTCCCTCTGGGATGCCTGCTCTGGGCACAGGGGCATCATCCCAGCATACACGGACCTTCCTGCACAGCCACCCAGATGGAGCACAGCCTGCACATGAGGTTTTCCCTATCTCTCCTGCCTCCTCTGCCCATGCTGGCCCTGGGATGAGGAGCAAGTTTCCCTGAGCCAGCAAGCTGCAGCCGTAGGAATAAGCAAACCCTTTTCCTCATGCTTCTCCTGTGGCCTCCTTCTGCTGCCAGGGCTCTTTCCCCCAAAAAAAAAAACCAGTCTGGCCCCATGGCCAGCCTCTCCTCCTGCTGCCTCCTATACTGGAGATGGTCCCAAACCCAGGGGTGGCTTAATGTGGAAGACGTGGGGCACGGCAGCCCACAGTCCCCACCACCCTGGGCAGACCCAAATCTCCTTGGTCTCTTTTTTCTGTGCCTTCTTTCATTGACGCCAGTGTGCACTGCCAGGCAAAACCAGTTCCCTGGGGCAGCTGGAAGAGTTGGCAGGGCAGAGGGTGGCAGCCCTCAGGAATGGTGCCCACCAAGCATCCCCAGAGCCATAGCCTTACACAGGGCCTCCAGGGACTGAAGCCAAGCTCCATCCCCCAACATTACCGCTCTTGTGGAGCCAGGGGACAAGAACACAGCTCCAGATGAGACCCCCCCCCGAGCATCTCCAGGGGGTGAGAGAGCCACAGTCCCTGGTGTCAGCCACATCTGGGACCATTCTGCAGCCACATGGGTTCCCACAATGGCTGTTTGGCCCACAATGGCTGCTGCCTTTTGCTCTTTCTTCCCCTTGTCCCGTCTTTCTCAGGGCTACTTCCTCACATGTCCCACAGGCATCCCATCCATAGCACCCACATCTGCATGGACACCTGAGTTCTGTTGAGCTGAGGGCTGGGACACAGAGCTTTTTCATCACCCATGCAGAGAGGAGCCTGTTGGAGGGAAGCAACACAACCCTGATACTGAGTTTACGCAGGATGTCATGGGTACCTCACAGCCAAGCTGCAGTGTGACATGTGTGATCTCAACCCCATTTCCAGCTCGGTCACCCCGTCCTTCCTCATGTCCTGCAGCTGTGGGCTTTGAAAAACCTCCCTACGTTTGTTTTCCAGGGGGAAACACCTCTCCACATTGCCCTCATGCTCATTGCATAACAGAGGAGACCAGTGCCTAAATATACCCACATGGCTCCCCAGGTGTGCTGGGCCTGTGATCGCTGCTAGGCACCTCTGTCAGTGACAAATAGGTCAGGGTGAAGCAGATCTGGGGAAAGGAGAGTCAGTCCAAGGGAAGGACAGAGCCCTAAAGGGGTGTCTGACCTCTACTGGGGTACCCTGGGGACCCCCTCTCACCTCAGCATCCACAGCAGCATCGCACCAAAATAGCTTCAGGATTTGGGACTCGGCCTCTCCAAGCTCCCATTACCTAGTTTGTAGGAGGAGGATAACGAGTCCTCATGTGCCATTGGGGCTGGGGATGGAGGGGACTCCATGGAGATGACACCCCATGGGTGTGAGATGGGAACTGCCATTAGGGCCCATTAAACCCTCTGTGTCCCCTTCTTTGTCACTTTGCCACTCTCCAGTTTTGTCCTGCTCTAGCAGAGAACCAAACCTTGCATTCCTTCATGCCCACACCCCTTTCAAACCATCACACCCCCCCCCCCCGAACTCCCCCAAAACCTCTTTTTTGGGTCTAAATCCAACTGCCCCCCACACCCCTTTTCCCTTTTATCCTTTTTTTCTTCTCCCTCTTTAATACGTTTTCCATTATTATTCCCAGGTCCATCCCGAAAATAGCAGCTGGGTGTGATGTCACCGGGCTGGTACCCGGTTTGTAGAGCCCACGGGCCAATCAGCGGCGGTGGCGAGGCTGCGCCAATGGCGGGCCGGGGAGGTGATGTCATGGGGGCGGAGGGGTGATGTCATGGGGGGCTCCGGGCCCCCCGCCTGGGATGCTCCGTGCAGACCCCCCGCGCCAGCGTTAAAGGAGCCCGGAGAACGCGGAGGAGCAGCCCGAGCACCGGCCGAGCGGTGAGTGACATGGGGGGGACCACTTTGCTCCATGGGGGGTTTCTGCGCTTGTGTGTGTGACTTGGAAGGGGAAAAGTTCTTTGGGGAGGGGTTGAGGAGGGGGCATTTTTCCAGGGGGGTACCTGGATGTCGCTTTCTGCCCGCGCTCCCCTCTTTTTCCCCATCACTCCATCATCGCCCCGTACATCCCTTTTGAGGTGTATCCACTCCGACCCGAGCAGGTACCTCTTCCCCCAGGGGGCTGATGTGTGTTCCCCGCCTCGACAGCGAGCTCGGGCTGCTGGAGAGCCCCTCGCATTCCCTTCTATCTCCCTCGCTCTATGGGCTCCTTCCAGCCCTGCCACGCGTGGCAGCCCACGCCCATGGTGTGCAGGTACATGGATGGGGATCAGCATCCTCTGCCTCAGCACCCCGCGGGGGAGCCGTACCCCGCTATCCCCGGGACCTCGGGGCGGGGGGGGGATTGTCACTCTGCCTGGAGCAACCCCCTCCCAAATGCGGATGCAGGAGCCCCCCTGGAAGGCAGGGCTGGTCTGAATTATTGATGGTGGCAAGATGCTGATGGAGGTGACCTGCTCCCAGCAGGCGCTGAAAGATTTATTCCAGAGGTGGAGGAAAAGCAAGGGAAGGGAGGAGGCAGCTGCCATCCTGGCTCTCTTTTGGAAAGGTGGGGTGAAGCATCCATCTCTTCAAGCGAGTGGGGAGCCCCTCCATTCCTCCATCACCTCCCTCCGTTGCTTCTCCTAGGGAAGGGGATGTGAAATGGGGGGTCCCCACCGGCTCAGAGGATCTACAGTGGAGATCACGGTGTGAAACCCAGTGCATGGGTTTCAGAGCTGCAGCTCTTTGAGGTAGCCTCTGGCCCCTTCCCCGCCACGTGCTCTCCAGGAGCAGGATCGTTCCCACCGATTCACACTGCATCTCGCTGGGAGCGGGATCATTCCCACAGCTTCTCCACAGTGGGCTTTGGGAGAGGTTTCAGCCCGGGAGTGACAGCAGCAGCAGGTCCCCAACCACACCCTGCTCCCTTTGGCTGGCCATGTGGATTGGGAGCACCGGCAGGGCAGAGAGGGAAAAGAGCTCAGCAAGGAGGGTGTTCCTTCTCCAAATGCCTTGAACAGCATCTTCATCCAGCAAGGAGGAGGAGTGGGGCTGCTCACAGCATCCCTGCTCGTGGACCCCATCCTCCTCCCCGTTTTGGGTCTGATGGGTGATGTCTTCGTTTTATCCTCCATCCAGAACATTAATGCCCCGTGAGGTCTGGAAGCATTTTTTTTTTTTTTTTTTTTTTTTTTTTTGTGGCACAAAATGCATCCAGATAGCAGGGAAAATGAGGATTTGCTTTGATTGCACAAGGAATAGGGAGCCACGAGCAAGGCAAATGCTTTTTAGAGCCAGCCACATCCTCGTGCGGGCACACGATCCATCACAGCATCCCCACCCTGCTTCAGCACTGTGCTTGGCAAGAGCTGCCCCAGGCAAAACCCTTCAGATACCCCTGTGTAACCCCCAAACTCAACAGCCCTGGCTCTGGGGGTCATCAAGGAGAAGGGGCATCTCCAGGAAGCTGTCCCCGATGGGCATCCCCACATTTTGTCCCTGTTTTTCCTCCCCCCCAATCCCTGGAAGCTGTGGGCAGGTTATTTGTGCAATCCCAGTGTCAGATCCCAGCAGGATGGGGGATGAGCAGTTGTTATTTCTCTGGACCCCCCCCCATTCAGGTGGGTTGGGGATTTTTTGGCTGTGGGACAGCTCTATTATGCCTACCAGGGATGTTGCTCCTTCCCTGGGAGGCTGCAAGGATTTAAAACCCTATTTTAAAGGAAGGATTATTTTTTTCCCCTTACAAACAAAAGCCATGATTAATTCCATAAACCAAATTCAGACCCCATTTTGGCACAGCTGGGAAAATCCTCTGATGCCACCGACAGCACATTGTGTCCCCCAGAAACCTCGGGAAAGAGGGGTAGCCCCTGTTTATTCAGGCTTTGATGAATCTCTGGGTGCTGCTGCCCCATGCCAGGTATAGTGCTCACCCTCAGGATAGATGGGGATCCTGTGGATGCTCCCACGCCTCACCCACAGCCATAGAGACCCCTGGAGAGGGGGATGCAGAAGATGCTCCTTCTGCGTGTGGTCTGTCAAGGGCTGAGCTGAGGACTGGGGCTCTCTAGACAGGAATGGAGGGGCAGCAGGGGTGTGCTTGGGTCTGCAGAGGCTGTACAAAGGGGTCACACATGTCTGGGGTGCATGTGTGCGCACATGCATGTTCCTGCTGCTCCCGGCACATGCATGCACACATGTGTGCAGTACAGGCTCCTTCCCCACCGGCTTTCCCCATCATCCCAGTGTGCCCATCACACCACCAGTGTGTGTCCATCCCATCAGGCGAGTGCGTGTCCATCACATCACACCTATCCCAACAGCACATAGCCATCACACTGCACCATGTCTGTGTGCCCATCACACCTCCAAGTGTGTCCCTCCCATCATACCAGTGGATACCCATCACACCAGAGTGTGCCCACCCTGGCCAGCCGAGTGGCAGGCTGTGCATGGGCAGTGGTCCCATGGCAATAGCCCCAGCCCCTGGACACCCAGCACTGATCCTGGCTCTTTCCTTCTCCAGGCCCCAGGAACGCTCTTTGCTGCACATACCCGAGGATCTTCACACCATGACTCTGGCTGGTATGGTACCATCATGGGGACAGGGGACAGCATGGCTTTTCTGGCCCTGTGTATCCAACCCTAACACCTACCCTGTGCTTAGGCACCCCTAGTTTGAGCAGGACCCCATCAAACCACCCTGGGATTGGCTGTGCCCCAGGCTAAGCCCTGCCTTGAGATACTCATAGCATCCCGGTGGTGACACTCAAGGTGTTATGTATGTGGTTAACACACCAGGACAGACATAACCCATGTGGCCACCAATAAAGCACCCCATGGCTGTGTGCCTCAGTTTCCCCTGTGCACACTTTGCTTCCCCAGGTCAGTTCACCCTGCTTGCAATATCTGAGCACATTCAGTACCAGCCACTATCCCCATCCCAGCCCTCCCCTGGCACATGGAGCATCCCACTCCACTGATCCCAATCCCACCGTTTCTTTCCAGCTTATAAAGAGAAGATGAAGGAGCTGCCTCTTGTCTCCCTCTTTTGCTCCTGTTTCCTCTCAGACCCCCTGGGCAAGCCTGCATACACATATGAAGGTAGGACCCTGCTGCCCACCCAAGCTGAAGGGGTGCATGAAGGGAGAGATGTGGGGGGCTGCAGGAACCCCTTGGCATGAGCAGGGTCACCTTCAAACCAAGAGGAGTGGTCCCACGGTTTCTGGCAGTGTCTGGTAGCAGGGGGCTGGGTTGGGATGAGGGGTGCTCAGGCAGCCCCGCTCCACCATGGCTCCACCACAGCTCCACGGCACGAAGCACCAGGCGTGGGCTCGGTATTTTTAGGCAGACGGTGCCGGGTGATTCAGGCTGATTCATGTCAGCGGGTCCAGAGGCGACAGTGGCAACGGAGGGGGATGCCCAACATTGGGGTGCTCATCCTGGGGAGCTATGGGGGGGGATCTGCAGAAAAAGGAGCTTCATGATCTTGTTCCCATTCCCTGGAGCAGGGTGAATTCTGCCTTGTTTGCTCATCTCTCCCTTGGGGGTGGGATGCCCAGCTCCTCATCTCACCCAGCCTCATTAATGGGTGTACTTATCCCAACCCATGACAATGGGGTGCAATAAAGTATGGGAATTTGGGTGAAGGTGGTTCGCCCAAAGGAGTGGGATGTGTCCATACTGGTGGTCAGCCCGTGCCCCTCTCCAGCAGACACGGTAGATCTCACCTGGTGCGTCATCTCCGACATGGAAGTCATTGAGCTCAATAAGCGCACCTCAGGGCAGTCCTTCGAGGTCATCCTGAAGCCCCCATCATTCGATGGCATCCCTGAGTTCAATGCTTCCCTGCCCCGGCGGCGTGACCCGTCCCTGGAGGAGATCCAGAAGAAGCTGGAGGCAGCAGAGGAGAGGAGGAAGGTAAGTCTGGTGGCTTATGTGAAGCAGTGCAGCATGGGGATGTGCTATGGGGACGTGCCATAGGGACATGCAAGCTTTCACTCAGCAGCATATACACACCTCTGGAACAGTGCTGAGCCTGGAGAGGGTGGTTTTAGCCAGGAGGGGATGGGATCCATAGTCCCCATGACCATCACGTCTACTTTGCCTGTGCAGTATCAAGAGGCCGAGCTGCTGAAGCATCTGGCAGAGAAGCGGGAGCACGAGAGGGAGGTCATCCAGAAAGCCATTGAGGAGAACAACAACTTTGTCAAGATGGCCAAGGAGAAGCTGGCGCAGAAGATGGAGTCCAACAAGGAGAACCGTGAGGCCCATTTAGCAGCCATGCTGGAGCGCTTGCAAGAGAAGGTAAGAACCCAGTGAGGATGGGTGGGGGGACATGCTGGGTCACCGGTCCAGGAGGGTGTCACAGCACACTTGGGCACCCTGCATGGCTCTTGGGCTGGCTTTATCCCCTGGGGACACCACCAAAATGGAAGACGCCTCTTCCCTTCCCACCATGCAGCAATACCAAAGCGCAGAATCCCACATGGGGTGGGGGGTCCTGCCCGGGGACCCACCAAGCCTGACGTGTCCATAGGCTCAAGAGTGGTCGGTGGGCGGAGAGCTGGGACCCATACCTTTTGCTTTCCCCATGTCCCACCATGATGGCTGTGACTCTCCACTTGCAAGCTTTCCACCTCCTGCGGGGCAGATCTTCCCCTGGTCCGTCCCCCAGAGGCCATGGATCCATCAGCTCCCTGGTGGAGCTGGAGGGGTCCGTGCTGCCATGCTAGGAGATGCTTCCACCCTGCCAGCTTGTGCAGACCTCTTCTCTCTCCCCGAAGCAGGTCTGTTCCCAACCTCAGCACGGAATGTCCCACCCTCACCACCTCCAGCTCCCTCCAAAACATCCCTTCTGCAAGGAGCTCGCCCAGTGCCCTTCTCCAAACGCCTCAGCTAGCCTTGAGTCAGAGGCAGAGAGCACGAGATAATGAAGGACAATCCGAGCTAACCCCATCTCCTTGGGGCTCCCGGTCCATCCCGTCTGGTTGACGTCTACCTCCTAGCTAGAGGGCAAGGACAATCTGTCCCTGAGTGCCTCCACAGTCCTTAAAACACCCCAAGGGGAGGAGAGGACGCTGTTCACCCATCGGTGGTGTCCCTCGGGGGATGAACCTCGCGAACGCCCTCGTGCCTTTGAACCCCTCCGAAGCCGCTGGCCTACCTGTGGGGACCCTGACGTCCATCCAGCTAACGCGTGTCCCCCCCTCCTTCCCTCCTACCCCCCTCCCACAGGACAAACACGCGGAAGAAGTGAGGAAAAACAAGGAGCTCAAGGAAGAGGCCTCCAGATAAAGAGGCGATGGTTGAACTGACAGCTCCGGGGAGGTGGCGGAGGCTGCCGCAGCACATGGTTGGACAGTGGAAGGGTGGACGTTCCTCTGCTTTCTTTGTTCGTGAATGTAAAGAGTTGACCAGTGAAGCCATCCTAGTCGTTTTGGGGCGGGTGGGGAGGGAGCAGAAAGGAGGGAGGGTGGGAGGGAGGGAGCCGGACTCAGGATGCCCACCTCCTTGGTGGGTCTCATGTGCCGCCCATCAACCATGGTCCAGAGAGACAGCCAAGAGCTGGTGAAGAGGAGGAGGTGACCCCCCCAGGGAAAAACTGGAGGGGGATGAAGTGGGTGGGGGAAAAGAGGGAAAGGGGGGGAAATGTGACTTGTGTGTGACTTTAATTTGGTGCTGGGCAGGCAGGGCAGGCAGGCGGTCATCCCTTCGACTTCGTTCTTCTTCATCCCACCCCATCAATGGGCAGCGGCATCTTTTGGTGTCCCTCCCTCTTTTTCCTGCCTGGATTCAGAGTGTCTTGCCCTGAGCAGGCATTAGTTGCCCATAGACCTTACAGAACCATTTTGGGGAAGGGGGAGAAGAGATCCCCTGCCTTGGAGGTGGTCAGAGAGTGAGGCTCACCAGCTCCAAAGGCTTTATATGTAGGAGATACTGATGATCCTTTTCAAGGGAAAAAATAGAAAAGCCTCGTGACTTCCCAAAAAGCTATATTTTTTTTTTGGGTGAAAGCCTCCTGAGAATCATCTTTGTGAGAACTCTTAGATGAAATCCTCTTTTCTGCATTAGAGCAGCTGGAAGGCCATCGGCTTCTAGAGGTGGTGGCTCAGATGGTTATTGAAAAGAAAGTGAGAGCAGGAGAGGAAAACAGGGCAGGGCTGTGGAAAATATGATGGAAGGGACAAGGAAAAACAAGAGGGAAAGAAGCAGCAGGCAGTCCCAGTGCTGCGGTGCCCTGGCACCTCATCAGCCTCCAACCCTGATGCTAGCAGAGGGTTTGCTCTCTGCTATGGCCAGACAAGGCTTCCCGAGCTCTGATTCAGGTCTGGAGGGAACCATGTCTCTTTACCTGTGCTGCAAGATGCTCACCCAGACCCCAGAGCCCCGGGGAGGCAACATGGGAGATGGCAGTGGGTGAAGGAGAGTGGGGGGCTGTTCCAGCTGTGGCACGAGCTGTCCTTTTTTGTATACAACAGTTGTAAATAAACTGCCTTGGCATTTCTTTTGGTTTCTCATGATCTGTGCAGCGTTTTCTGTGTGGCTTTCTTTCAGAGGGTGCATCCCAGTGTCAGACTGGGAAGAGGAAAGGACCAGGGTCTGAGCAAATGAGGATTGGAGGGAGCTATCAAGGGGATGGGTCTGGTTTACCCCTATGGCCCAAACAACCCCAGCGTGGTGGAGCTGCTGCAGGTCTGGAGCCCTTTTGCCCTCCAGCACTATCAGCCCCTTGCACCCAGCCGTGCACCCTGGGCTCGTGTACACAGTGGTGATGCTCTCCTACACCACACCTGGAGCAGGGAGCTGGAGCCAGATTGCAGCCATGTGCTGGGAGCTGGCTGGCATGGCAAGGAAGCACAGAGGTAGCTGGATACATGTCAAGGTCTAAGCTGAGGCCAGGTGACCCATCAGTCTATTCATGGAGCAGGCAACAGGAAAACATCAGAACCTCAAGGCCAGGAGAAGAACCAGGAGATTTCTTGTTTTCCAGCCCCAAGGAGAAAGCAGCACCAATTCCCCTCCGGTCTTTGCTCACCCTGAGAGAGGTGATGGCACCAAATGTTAGGATTATCACTCCAGAGGGGACACGTGTCACTTCTTCCTGGTCCAAGGAGGTCCTCCCTGAACTTATCCTCTCTTATCTGGGCTCAGGAGGTCCCCTCTGACCCTGGGAAGCCTTGGAAGGTGGGTGTCCAACCAAAGAGCTGGTGGTCCCATGGATGTGGGATTCAGTGCCAACATTAAAACAAAGCCCAGGAGGGGACCCAGACCTCCCTGTCAGCACAACAGCCAGGCTTAGGGGTTACCATTATGGCCAGGTATAACAGCAAAGGGGCCGTATCAAAAGGGACCATGCAAAAAAGCACACAGGATCAGTGTTCACATAATCCTATAATGGTTTTGATTCGAAGATCCAGCCCTCACCAAGGGTTTTTTGATGACCACAACTCTAGTAGTCCTTTCCTGCATTTTTTCCAGTCTCAACCCAGATGCCTTTCCCAGCCATAGGACTGGAGACTGCAGAGCACGGGCTTGTAGCCCTCATAAACCACCTCCACCTCCAATACCCAACACTAGGTCCTAATTATCACAGAGATGGAAAACTTGCATTGACCTAACACATTAGATGTAAACTGACCTTGGACATTCCTCTGCTTTGAGTGGCTGCAAGCCAAAACAATGGAAGGGCTTGTATGTAGCTGTTCCCCCAGCAAGATACATACACACAGAGAGCTCAGCAGCAGCTGTAGCCCAAGCTACTCTGCAGCAGGAATGTGGCACGTCCAAGTGTGCAGGGGTTTGCAGGGCGCTCTGGTCAGTGCAGCAATGCACAAGACCCTGCAGGGTGTCAGCCTCATGGCTGCACTCGATGAGTCTCTGTCATTACAATTTCCTGCCCCATATCACTTTAGACAGCTCTATAATGGGACCAGCCACATTAACAAGGCAGGGGTTAGCTTGAGTGTGAAAGGGAAGAGTGGAAGAAGGAGCCAGGCTCCCCTGTCCTGGGGGGAGTCAGTCACACTTTCCTCCCCCAGTCAGGATTGAGTGTACAGGGTCATTTGATTGAGGGCTTTTAGTTTCTTGCTTAGCCACTTACTGCTGTGTTGCCCAAAGCCTAGCACCAAGCAGAGCATAGACTCATAGAATGATAGAATCATAGAATGGATCATAGAATGAAGCAGAATGATTTCTCTTAGAGTAGTCCAATATGAACCCCTTAACTTTAGGGGAGTTTTGGGGTGCAGTCTTGCAAAGCCACCTGTACACAGACAGTCATATCAGTAATGTCATAGAAGGCCAAGACTGACCGTCATGACAACAGATATAACAAATTTGAGTATGAATGAAACATAATTTGGACCAACAAATAAAAAATAAAGCAGTTAGAGGCTGATTTGGCTTAGAAAAATGTGATAAAGTAGAAATTGAGAAAAAAAAAAAAGAGAAATAAGTTATGAAACCAGGTAAGGAACACAGGAAAATGGGATCTTTCAGTGGATAGAGGATGGATGCTTACAGACAGTGATGACTCTGACCTGGGTACTCAACCTCCATCAGGACGGACTCTCCATCAGGGCTATGTACAAAAGATTAAGTGCAGAGGTTAAAATGGGAGACATTTGCACTCTGGTATGAGCTGATGTGGAAAGGGAAGGATGGTAAACTAATACAGCAGCAGTAGCATGCGATTCATAAGGTTTGTGATACCTTTATCATTGTGTTCAATAATGTGCAAAATCAGATTGTAGACAAATAATAGCATTAATTAATTAGGTTGTTGCTTATTCAAGTGATTTATTAGTCTCTTAGTGGGGTATTGGTTAACCAGGGGGCATCATGGCCTTCCCTCTTCCCCAAGAGGGAAGGTCAGGTCATGAAGGAAAGGCATTATATTAGAGACGCACATGTTCATGACGTAATGGTACAACAGCATGTAGGCCAGCCCATTGCAATTCCCAGACACCATCAGACGTCTTAGGAATATCCCTTAAGGAAGACTACAAAGACAAACTCAGCAGAAGGAAAGACAAATGACATTGTTTTATCATGTTACGATGTTAGTCTGTAGGACGCTTGGAAGGTAACTTCTCTGCTTGATTTGCCCATGAAAAATGAGGTTCCAGGAAAAATATAGTCCAGAAAAGTGTAAAAAAGTGAGAGAAGCCATCAAGGAGCGAGCAGAGGACCAGTTAGGAGGCAAGTTTTTGAGAGGAACAGTGTTTTGTCTCCAATACATCTGCTTTTCCCCTTCGCTGAACCCTCTTTGAACTCATCTGTGTACATGAAACAGGAAAAAGAGAATCTAATTAAATATCCATCACCATACACAATAAGGGCTGAGGCCAAGCCCCAGCCTCCATTTCTTGATCCTGCAAGGAGGCAAAGTCAGGAAAAAAGAGGGGTCTCTAACTGCAACTACAAATGGAAATGTAAAGACAGCAATAATGAATTTTCTTTATCCACAGTAAGGCAGTAAAAAAAAGACTTAAAATCGTGTCCAGTCATTCCTGCAGACCACTTCCAGGGTGGATAGAAAATTCATTCCAAGTTCTTTGCCAGAGAAAGGACAGAAAGGTGAAAATGGAATGGAAAAGTTGAAAATCTTTTCATTTTGAGTATTATTATTGCAGCTACCTCATGTCCACCTGTGTAACACAATCTCTGCCAGACAAGGTGAGGGTCACTGCAGACCTTCCTCCTCATTTGCCTGTGACACTTCCTGGATGATGCATGCAGGTTCTCCTGGTTTTCCTCAGGGCCATCTCAGCACCCTAGCACATCCCTGCAGTGCTGGACCTTCAAATACATACTTGCTGATGAACTCTACCAACACCAGAAAGTCTCATCTTACAGCACAGTAGCTGGTCCATCACATCCCATGTGGAAAACACATACAGGATTGCTGGTTCTTTGCTTCCCTCTAACATGCCACTGGATTGGTGACCAGAGCACTCAACAACTCCCTTCAGCTTAAGGTCCAGCCTCAGTCCATCATCAGTCCATCAGATTTAGTCTCAAGCCTTGGGGATGCCCAAGCCTGCCAAGGACTGCTGCTACCCAGTGAAACGGTAAGCCAAATGCTTGTCTTTCCAAAGCCTTTCTCAGCAATTACCTCCACATTTTTAGGAGAGTTTTACCACCCAAATGCTTGTTGAAGCTCTTGACACCTCTGCTCTTGATTCCATTATCTCAAGGGCAAACAGGCAGCAACAAGCATGGTGACACGGTCCCTCCAGGTTCTCCAGCATCAGTTTTTGCTCACAAGCAAACTACTTCCAGCTCTCTATTCCCAGCATTCAATGTGAAGTGAAATGAACACCCAGGCTCCTTCATGGGGAGAAGTGGGGTCGGAAAGTGCGTGGTCGAATCATCATCACCACCTTCCTCAGGGAGTAGTAGTCTGTGTCCTTCCATGAGTACCACACAATACCATCCGGCCCCAGGGCCTTGCGGTTTTTAATGGAGTATCGGCCACCCTGTGGTGCAGAGAAAGAAGGATGATCAGGTATGGGAAACACATGGAAGCATCATCCTGAAGGGAGCATCAGAAAACCAATTGCTTTGAAACACTAGAGCAAAGAGCTTAATGACACCCTGGTGAAAACAGCACATAAAGCCCAACATTTTCCAAATGGTCCCGATGGAGCCAGCATCCATCCATCTCAGTATGTGTCACCCATACCACAGGTTTTCTCCATGCAGCCCCATCCTCAGTGTGCAGAGATGTCAAAATACTTGTGCCTGACCTGTGGCACAGAAAAAGCCAGGCTGCCTTGGCTTCCAGCACTCATCTTGTTCCCTCCCTGGAGAGCAAGGCAATCCAGGAAGGACTGCTGTGCTGCGAGGACCAGCAGCCTCCTCCCAGCCATGGATCTCATGTGCTAACATCTACACCCTCATTCACCCTCCTTACCTTGTAGTACACCCCATTGAGGTTGGAGAAAAAGCACTGGTGGTACCACCAGCCTCCATGGGAAATCTCAGCACAGATGTCCCCTGTGTCAGGTGTGCTGAAGCTCCTCTTGTTGTGGTACCAGGCAAATGAATCCTCCACTGTCCCGCTGAACCCATCCACATGCAGGCGGTAATAGTTTGCCTCATCCTCAATGCTGCAGGCAACAAAGGTGGAACTATTCAATAGGGAGTGTTTGAGAGTTCTTTCCAACCTAGATGCTGCATTCCTGGTGTGGACACCTAGCAATCATCTTGCTGCTCTGGCCAGCCTCCCCGCTATGATTCATCACCTCTAAAAGCCCAAGATTGTGTGTTTTTCCCTTCAGTGGGATGTGCATGATTTTGTCATGACTCAGGGCACTTGTTACAGGGCTGAACGAGGCAGGCCGTGACTCTAAAACCACAATAAAGGACTGCAGCAGCTTTGGCAAAGCAGTCCATCTAATTACTCAGCACTGCCTCGTCTCCACGTAACAAGCATCCTGCTCTTCACCTAAGTGGAGCTAATGAGTAATCTCTCCCTGGGCAAGCAACAACTGAAGGTCAATGCCATTGCACATGACATCTGATAAGAAAAATCAGGATGGCCATTCAAAGCACACATTTGTTGTTGGGGGACACTCTAATGCACACTTTGGCAATTGAATTTATTTCAAGCTCTTCCCTGTGAGAGTGCTGAGGCCCTGGCACAGGTTGCCCAGAGAAGCTGTGCCTGCCCCATCCCAGGCAGTGTTCAAGGCCAGGTTGGACGGGGCTTGGAGCAACCTGGTCTAGTGGAAGGTGTCCCTGCTCATGGAAGAGGGGTGGGACTGGATGAGCTTTAAGGTACCTTCCAACCCAAACTGTTCTGTGATTCTATGATGATCATATGATTTTTTTTTCTCAGCAGTTTTGGGGTCTATTCAAAGCCCTCAGGCTTAAAATGTCCCTAAGGTGCAGTGATCTCTTGAACATCCTCCTGTGGTGGATTACTCCCACAAGCGTTTCCAGTAGAGAGAGGGAAGGAGCTCATCCGGGACAGTGTAGACAGATCTGGTCACCCTTGATTAAGAAAGGATGTGACTGATGTATACGGATAAACAAAGCACCAGTGGAGGGGAAGGGCTATAGACACTACACAACATTACATCAGGCCCAGCAAGCAAAAGCCATTAATGGAGAGGGTAAAAACCAAACCATGACTCTAAACCAGGGAGATGAGGGAGGACCTGCCCAGCAAGGACTCAAAATCCTGGTTTTGACATTGACATCAACAATTTTTGACAGAAAAAACATACCCCATATCAGCTGGGGACTGTTCATTGGGTCCTGCAGCTCACTTCCCTGGGACTGTGGATGCTGGCCAGGGCTGAATGACACTGAACATTCCCTATCTTACACAGCAAAAAATGATGGTCAAGTCCAGGTGGGAAAGAAAGGATAGACAGCCTGGGCCCAGTCTGAAAGGTACTGTGGACAGTGTCACTCTGACCTCAAAGGGGGTCCCATGCCTGAAGGTCTCTCAACGTTGAATCAGTTGAACTATGAGAAACAGGGAAGGCCACCCCACTTTCTACCTGAAGACCTGGTAGAAGGCATGCTTGTGTTTGCTGTTCCAGTCCTCTAGGTCGATACGAAGAGAGTAGTCCCCTTGGCTTGTCATCTTGTAGATGTTCTCATTGCCCAGCCAGAACTCGCCATTGAGGTCCCCAAAGCCCTCCTTGTACTCCTTCCAGGTTCGGTTGAAATCAACTGAGCCATCCTGACGCCTCTGGATGACTGTCCACCCACCACCTGCCAGGAGAGAGAAAATATAAGATGGGAGCATCCAGGAGCATCCAGGGGGTCCCGGGCAGACTCCATAGCGGTGTCACTTCTAAGGATCCATTTGCAGCTCAACAAGGTAATGCCACATTCCATCAAGTGGCAAAATACAATGTTGGTTGCTGCACAGGGGTAAAAGGTCATGGAAAAGTGCTCCCACCTCTCCCATGCTGGTTCATAATGGTGTTCCACTCTTGACTGCCTCAGATTTTAAGGTGGTTTTAAAGGAGAGGGAGCTGGTAGTTTTCAGGAGGCAAATGTTTTGGGACTGGAACGAACTAGAGATCCTGGAGTTTGGAGTTTATTATGTACTGTTCCTGCAGCACCACAGAGGCACACTAGCTCTCCCAGTATTGTCTCACTGTCTCCATCTGCTCTTCCATCTGTCCAAATTGCTCTCTCCTCTCTTGTTTTATTCCAATGTTGTAAGCTTAGGGGGAGCCTGGGAACTGGGACCATCTTTCTATTTGCTGTATGTACAGCCTGTCACTCTGCAGTGTCCAAGATTGTGTTGATGGTCAGGCAAATAATAGTAATGACATAACAGGCCACATTGTTTGAACAGCCTGTTTCTTAATGACCAAGGCTGCATTTACCTGTGGATTCTCCAACAGGCAAGATGCCTGCATGTAGGGAGCTGAACCCCTTCCTCCAGAATAGGGTGTGTGGATGAGACACGTCCATCCAGACTGGAGTAGATCCATGGGGCGAGGAACTGCCCCATGTCAACCAAAACTCAAGTGTTGTGTGCTAATTTTGTTATTAAGTTTGTGCCTTGCAATGACAGTGGTGTCTCCATATGAATATTTAGACAGAAAGAGTCGGAGAAGGCACCTGTACCCTCATTTACACTCCGAAAGAAATGTGGGAGAGCATCTATATCCCCTTTCCTCACTCCAGCACAGTTACAACTAGTGATTGTCCACACATAGCCTTCAACTACACAGAGATGCTCCAGATACTCCCAGTGAGCAGCTACTACTCCACAAGGGATTACTTTCCCCTAAGCCTTGTGTCATGTCCACTAGCTCACTGCAAATATCTTGGATGCACGAGGACATCCTAAAGACCACTGAACACCTGTATTTAGGCAACTGAATTCTAGCCATCATGTCTAATTTGAACAATTAATCCAAACCCTTTCTATAACCAGCAGAGAGAACAAGTCCTCTGTCCTTCAAGGAGAGCCCTTCTGACTGTAAGGTAGCCTCAGAATAACTCGGATAGGAGACACAACTCTCAGGTTCAACAAGTCCCACCCAAAGCTCTGCTGGAAGATGCTGTAGGTGCCTCCAGGAGTACCTTCAGTGTCCATTTCACACAGCACTTCAATAGGCATCCCTCCGACTATGGGCATGATGCTGTAGACACCAGACCTCCGGATCCCATTGTAGTAAACTGAGGCACAATCGATAGGGCAGTTCCTGCTGTGCCTTACCTCTGGGAAAGGAAGCAGATAAACACAGTGTTTAGTGCATGGTGTGGAGGAAGGGGCGCACAACAAAGGCCAACACAATGTTCATGCAGTCAGGTAAATAATCCTGCATTCAGACCACCTTCTAAAGCTGAACACCTCCACAGCACACTGGTTTCACACCTGAGGGCAGTGATTTAGTGATAAGGGTCCTTAGCTCAGCTCTGCTGTGGTTGGAGAATGGTCTTTGGTTCAACTCTTTTATTAATGGCAGCATAGAAATCATATGCATTTTTCAAGGCTCAAATTAGATTGTATCTCACACCTCAAAGGTCTTCTACACTGATAAAGAGTAGGCTGGTTCTCAAGCAATGGTCAGTGTAGACAAGAGCAGGTGGCTTTCCTTCTCCTAAGCTGCTGCAGTAACACAAACCTGGGTTCTGTCATGCAAGGGAAGGGGATCAAAATCATTCTGGTGAATCTAAAGAGGTTTTTAACTGGGATATGAGCACCTCTGCTATGGAGACAGGCTGAGAGAGATGGGCTTGTCCAGCCCGGAGAAGAGAAGGCTCCAGGGAGACCTTAGAGCAGCTTCCAGTGCCTAAAGGGGCTGACAAGAAATCTGGAGAGGGGAGATTTAGATTCAATACTTGGAAAAGGTTCTGTCCCTCAATCAGAATTCCAACCTCAAAGGCTGGAAAACTGTGCAGGAAAAGTATCAACTCATTCTTCTCCAACACACATCCTAGACATGGGATTTGGGGCATGGGGACCAGACTGGCTCATCTAGTCTTGTCTTCTCAAAGACCACCACCCCTTGCCGTGGACCCAGGGACTTGAACAGCTTGCAAAAGCAACACAGATTCCCTGCCAGCACCTCCAGGCTGAGCTTTGCAGATGCTGGCTAGCCCCTGGCCCTGCTCAATCTTGGCATGGGAACCCCTCTGAGGAAAACAACCCAAAACCTGGCAAAATTCTAAATGCATTAATTAAAGGAAAGTGTGAGTAATAACAGAAAAGAGAGGATTTTCTCAGAGTTGCAGAGTTTCATTAAAACCCTAATTTCATGCTGTGAATTTTTGAAGGCAAAAAACCCTATCTATGTTTTGTGTTTTTTTGGGTGACAAATAGTCCCTGGGTCTGTGAGGAAAGCTGATGGAGCTGACTGCAGTAGGGTGATGGTGGGAGAATGCCAACATGGCTGTCAGAGCCCAAGAGCATCTCACACTACCCATAGAGACAAAAAGGAGGCACTGAGGGACAGGACCCCTCTCCTAGACAGCATGGAAGCCATCTCCAGAGGTATCCATTGCCCCGAGGAGCCCTCCTGGCTGCCTTGGGAAGGCAGGTTGGGTGAGATCAGACTCCTGGCCAATGTGAAGGACATTTAAAGCAGTTTCCCACAGCCTTTTCCTTCACTACCCTTGAGAGAGGATGAAGCATCCCACCCCATCCATCCCAGCAGCTCATTACCTGGACGGTGCATCTCCTCCTGCAGCCTCATCTCGGCAGGACCCAGGCAGGTGGGGTTGCGCCAGGCCCAGTCGGTCAGGAAGGAAATGTTGTTAATCTGTGCCTGCATGTCATAGAGCAGCGTGGCCTGGATGTGCTGCAGGGTGCTGGCCTCGCTGTACCGATGCTCCAGGTCCTGAACCCGCTGAACAAGGCTGCGATTCCAGCTGGATGCCTCCTCGTGCTGCAGGCAGGGAGAAAGGTGGGATGGGGGAGATGCCTGGGGACCAGCATGGCCCCAGGATCTCATGGAGATGGGCAGGCAGGGGAGCCAGAGGGCAGAAGAGCACTTGCTGCATGCACCAACAGAGATGAGGGACTGAAGAATGATGCCTGCACCCTCATCCTCAGCTCCATACCAGCCCCCTGCCCACCATGGGAGCCATAGGTAGCTTGAAGTTCCCAGGCTCTGGTGCAGGTAGGGCATGCAAAGGCAAGCCTGCAAGAATAGGGCAAACATATAGGATATGCAAACGCCCTTCAGTCTGCAAACTGTTGTAACATGGATATGGCCTGGAAGAGCATGGAAGTGTTTAGCAATGCACCACAATTGGGTTTTCCTTCCAAAACGTTGTCCAATCTCCCCTTGAATCATATTTGATTTTACAACACTACAAGGAGCTCCACAGCTTCTCAACATGTTGCAGGATGAGCCATCTCCTATTCTCTGGGCATCAGCTGGTGCCCTGTCAACAGCAGTGACAGCATCCATGCTATGCAAGGAGGGGATGTGATGCAGGACCTCGACACCTTTCATGACCCTTTTGCTGCTTGTTCTTAGGACAGTCAGTCTCTGATCGTATAAAATACACAAAAGCTGGCTGGACATACCCTTAGCTCATACCAGGAGATGGGTACCCTGAGCCTCACCAGCACTCACAGAACTGAGTCTAGCTCTGGGGCCACCAATATAAGAAGGACGTGGAACTGTTGTAGTGACTTCAGAGGCCATTAAGATGCTCCAAGGACTGGAGCAGCTCTGCTAAGGAGACAGGCTGAGAGAGCTGGGCTTGTTCAACCTGGAGAAGAGAAGGTTCCAGGGAGATCTTAGAGCAGCTTCCAGTACCTAAAGGGGCTGACAAGACACCTGGAGAGGGGCTTTTGACAAGGGTCTGTAGGGACTTGTCAAGGGGAATGGCTTTAAATTGACAGAGGGGAGATTAAGATGAGATCTTAGGCAGAAGTTGTTCCCTGTGAGGGTGGTGAGACCCTGGCACAGGTTGCCCAGAGAAGCTGTGGCTGCCCCATCCCTGGCAGTGTTCAAGATCAGGTTGGACAGCGCTTGGAGCAACCTGGTCTAGTGGAAGGTGTCCCTGCCTGTGGCAGGGATTGGAACTAAATGAGCTTTAAGGTCCCTTTCAACCCAAACCATTTTGTGATTCTATGATTCTACAAACATGCCCAGACACAGTCACTGCAGACACACTCGCTTGCTTTGTTCAGTGCTCCCTGTCCATTAGATGGCAGAACAGGCCTTAAACAGCACCTCCAAAATCCCACAGCAGCCTGGGATCCCCCCTTTCCCCCACTGGGCAATGCAACAGCTCTACACCGTGCTAACCAATCGCTCCTGTGTGGGTCTGGCAATCCCAGACCCCCATCTGCAGTGCAAGTATGCTGGTTGTCTGCCAGCACTGCCCTTTTCTGTTCCTGAGTGTATCACCTCTTCCTCCATCACCCACTCAGCGTCACTGCCTGGAGCTCACGAACCACCCCAAGACCCTGGAAATAAATGAGTTTAGTTCCTCAGCTCCCTGTCTCAGCATCAGGGGCAAATCTGGTTTTTTAAATGTCTGTGCAAGCATGCAGCTTATTAAAAATTGCTGGGAACAAGAGATCCGGTACTTGACTCATCCCTACCTGCAAAACTGCCATGGGGCTGCTGAGGGACAGGGATTCCCTTCCACTGGGAAAGTTTGTATGGGTATGTTTTCTTCCCTTTCAGCTGCTCCCAGGAGCCAGCTCACACCTCAGTGTCCATTCCTGCCAGGACACATCTCAGCTTGCTGTCCCCAGGAAATGGCATCGCTGCTGCTGGGTCATTGTAGCAATAACTAACAGAAACTCTGTAATATCCTTCCCAACGCTGCTTGAGCATCACCCTGCTGAAAGCCCATTCAGCCTGCTTGTATCCCAAAACCCAGTGCACCTAGATAGGCAGGGAAGGGGGAATTACAGCATGCAATGCCACGGTGCTTTCCTTTTCAGGACTGCAATGTCTCCAGCTCTACCATAAATCAACCATGTCCCCTGTGACCTGCTCTGTGAGCTGTGACTGACACAGGCTCCTGTGACAGGCTCCTTCCAGCTCCTTCACCCACACATCAGCTCTCCAAGTAAACCCCATGATGAGTTCTCTCAGGCAGTCGCCTCCTCCAGAGTTGATACCTTTCCTTTATTCCTGCTGCTGATTAAAGCCAGCACAACCAGACCACCGTGACAGTGACCTGGTGCTGCTCCCTTCCCTGCATCCCTCTGCACTGGTGGGACTGGGGTTGTGTTTTTGCACTGCAGGGCCCTGCTCTGTGCCTACCCTAGCCATACAAATGCAATAAATAGGACTAGAAATACACAGGGAGGGCTGGGTGAGGGGGTTCCTTATGCCCCATGAATTGCACTGGAAAGAGAGAAGCATGGCAGAGATGGGGGCAACGTGCCTGACCCAATTTGAGTGTCCCCGTAAGCCCAGGAGGAGCAGTAGCTGGAAGAGCCTATTGCTCTCACTCAGCTCAGAAAGAAATGCTGAGCTCAGAGGGATGCCTCTACTTGGACAGACCGACCCACGCTGAGCTCCAGAGATATATTGATGGCAAACCCCAGGGATAGCAAGCAGCAGCAACTGCAGGCTAATTGATGAAGGTTGATTAAGAGAGCAACAGCTCCTCAGTGGGAGGAATAGAGGCGGAGGAGACTTGCCCAGGCTGACACAGTGGTGGACATGCAGGGATGCAGGAGGAAAGTAGCTTCCCAGGCTGGGCGCAGGCATGGGGAAATGGCCAGACCAACACAGCAGGTAAACTCTTTGTGGGAGAATCCCAACTCTGGAGGGGAGCAAAGGCAAGCAGCTCTGCTATTGCATCTGGGTTCCTCCTCTCAGTCACAACGTTTGTAGCATGGAACTTCGTGTCCTGTTTCTCCCACCATCCAGTGCTTGGAGGGTGACAAGACACACTTATTCCCATAAGCTAAGCTCTCCTGCTTTTGGACAGAGCCTTAGGTGACATAATCTAGTGGGAAATGTCCCTGCCCAAAGCAGGGGATCGGAACTGGATGAGCTTTAAGGTCCCTTCCAACCCAAACCATGCTGTGAGGATGATGAGGGAACTGTTGAGCCTGGAGAAGAGAAGGCTGCATGGAGACCTCATAGCAGCCTTCCAGTATCTGAAGGGGGCCTATAGGGA
>JASSUY010019176.1:0-10334 GCA_032466535.1 Forpus xanthops | reverse complement strand
GCATTTACATGCTAAAATACACACCCATCTAAAATGCGACCCCCCTCCAAAATGGGACCACCCCTCTCTGAGTCTGCACTCTGAATTCCTGGTGTTATATGCCTTTAATTCAAAGCGAGAGAAATTTACACCAATAGTAATAAAGGTATGTACGGCTAGAGTCAATCAAGCTCCACCTTGAAGGTAAAAATAATATAAAGTGACCCAAGAGAAAGGGGAATATTGGGGAAGATACCATCATGGATGAGTCATGGAAGATAACATCAACATGACTCCTGGGACCAGTCGACAAGCTGGACCTCTCTTCCCCCCCATAGGGACACCTGTGGGTAAGACTTGCACTGCATCCAGTGCTTTCCCTGGGAAAACTTAGAATCTCTCTACAGTTACTCTTACTGTCACCTGTATAGTTTAGAGCTATGCTGTGTTAACTTTACCAAGCATTTGTATTCATGTAACTATTATTTGCACGCGCTTTTGCAAACAGTATTTATCACCGGCAATCCATAAGAACCTGTACCTGTTGCATCAATAAATTACACTATTCCAGTAGCTAACTTTAATCTCCTCACTGAAAACAAACTCATCTCTCTCAGTGTGGGTGTGAGAATTTGTGAGCACAACTGAACCTGTGGTGTGGTGCATTATCAGTGAATCCGATACCAGACGCGCTCGGGCTGATGGTTGCAACTGTTTGTGTACTATCAGTGAATCCGATACCAGATGCGCTCAGACTGATAGTTGCATATTAGGTCTGTTCCTGGCCTCCTTTTATAAAGTAAGGGGTTTACCTCACCCTTTAATGCAACAAGGGGTTAAGACAAACAAAAAATGAAGAGCTTAAAAATTAGTAATATAGGAGTGACACTGAAGAAAGAAATTCTGTATGTTACTTGACTCTTCTCTGACTAGCGAATTTTTCTCCATCTCCTTCATTTGCACTAGCACCCCACTTTGTGTTCTTTCTTCTGAAGAAGAAAACAGGGGAATAAATAGCATTATAGGTGCTAACTATTGAATTATGTTGACTGTACAGCTATTCTATGGTCATATCCCAACAGAAAGTATTCAACAGCACATTTAAGACAGGTTAAAAATGTCTGTATTTATATCCTAGTCAAAGATACAGACCCAGGATACTGAGGAGCCCAAACTGTAAATTAAGATATGAAGTATATGCAGAAAGTTCACTTTTGCTCTTTCTTAAATATTGTCCTCTTTTCCCTCTGGCTATTATGTAGCTATAAATTTTAGTAGCCTCTATTTCTGTTCTAAAATAAATGGCTACATATGGTCTATATTCCATTATCAGGAGTGACAAGCCCTTTAACCAGAGCGGCAAATAGTTGCAGAGTAATATCTACACTGACCTTTGAACTAGGGAAGTTTTTTGATAAGACATATCTCCAAGTCACACCATAGTTTCTTGACAGCTCAACATGTAGTTACAAAATTATCAGTACAGAATCTGAAAAAACGGTATAATAAATGAAAAAACATGGCTTCAGTTAAGATCATAGTATGAGTCTTCATCTACCCAGAAATAGCAAAAAAAGAAATTAACCTCCCTGTGACTGTGTGGCTTATATTCATTTTCTATGCATAGCACATTAATTATCTATGAATATTTAAGTCAAAAATGGGTCACCATCAGATGTTTTGACAAGATGTTTTGACATCTGGAAGATGTTTTGAGACATGGCTCTGGCTGCCCTGCTAGCTGGATATCCTAGGATATCAAGAGAAAAATTAATACAAGACTGTTAGTCTTGGGGAAATAGCAAATGATTTTGCAACAAAATGAAGATTTGTACGCTGTTTCTTTTCCTATACAGTTTTTTTGTTGCTCATGAGGTTTTTCTGATATTCACTGCAGTCGGGGCACTACAGATAAGAGCTGGAACTTTGATAAAGCACTTCTGAAAAAGAATGATGTAGTGATGACATTTGAATGATGTTTAAAAATAAGAACGGTCCAGATATTTGCTTTATGTTTATTTCACCATTCTAAGTTTAAATAGGTTCACTTTTTAAACTGGAGTATAATCACAAAAATAGCCCTATTTATCCTACAAGGCACTATATAACTCTTCTTGATCAACTTGTGCTAAGAGTTATTCATTTTACTGGAAGCCATAAACATTCAAGAATTAAAAGACCCTAATCTCATGAAATAGTTTGCAAAATACTCAGAAGTTTTTTTCTTTCTATACTTCAGTGCAATCATGAAAACCCACTTTTTCAAGCTTTTGTCCCAGCTTGAAGAACTAAATCTTCCTGGGGGGGAAGGGAAGGAATGAACCAAGTGAGGCTTACAGTTTGGTCATCTAATTTTAAAAGCTGGATTTCAAAGTAAACCATAAAATACCACTAACACCACATGGGTTGATACAATAAACTTCCTTCTTAACAGCTATTTTTCCCAATTATTAAATTAATTTACTTTTGTGTTAAATCAAACTGTAAACTCCTCAGGGTATGGCGCAATTCTTTTTCAATAGAAAGTTGAATACAAAAGAGGCCCGTTCTTAATTGGAATTCTTCAGCTGTTCTGTAATATAAATAAAAGCCATAATTAGAAATGTGCTAAGATAAAAAGAAACAAAAGGTCCTGTAAATACCACTGAATGTTTCTATTATCTTGTGGCAGTAAAAGTTCACTGCTCATTTTGTTACAGAGCAATTAAATGCACGTACCTTTAAAGGCCCAAAGGAAAAGGAGTGCAGACTTCAGTGCATGCATTCTCTTTCATGAAGATAAGGACAAAACTAGATACCAGACTTGAAAAGAAATCGAGAAGAAGGCATTAAAATCAGCCTGATGTATTGTCCTGAATTGTTGTGAAACTTCACAGAATGTAAATACAAATGAAATTTTAGTCATATATAGTGTGTTAATTTTATTGAGAGTAATAAGTCATATGGAAACAGCATCTCATCTGTCAAAGACCAGTGCTTAACCACTTAATCACTGAGAAGGTAGGCATTTGTCATACAGAAATGTTGGGATTAATCTTTAAAGACTGGAAGACAGAATCACATATTAGTTACTTCCCCAAGACAAGTCAATAAATAAAGCCTTTTGCATACTATACACACTACAAATAAGACCAATCTATCCATCAGAGGGTAGGTACTTTGAGCATGGCTCTTTTAGCTCTTTCTCTCTAACGTAGGTCTGAAACTCATACTATAGGCAACAGAAGGCATTTATTTATCTTCCAAACATAAGGCTATAAAAATGACAGTTTAGAAGCACGAAAAAAAACACACAAAGAAATTTTCAATCTAGCTAATGTTAATGCATAACCAGAATTTCCTTTATATACATAATGCAATGAGAAATAAATTAAATGACAGATGGCTTCTCCCTCTCCCTTTGTCTGTTGTAGCATGACGAGACAAACAATCTAAACCACTTGCAGATACGTGCTATGGAAACACTGTGCAGAGGTAGTTAATTATTCCTGTCAAAGAACAAAAAAGCAATTGCATTTACTTTGAAATTATAAACACAGGAAACAATGAAATAATCATTAGTAACATGAAGGTAATTCCATGTTCATCTCTGGGAGTAATCAGTAAATCCATGGATTCTGTAACTGGCAGACATCTTCTTATAAGTGGAAAAGAAGTGTCTAAGTGAAAAATAATTATAGATGGTATATGAATGTTGCTGGAATAAACCAAACAACATTAATAATTTTCTTTTGTTTAACTAGGCTCTTATGGAAGTGTACAGAATACAAAATGTATTGTTTTGCAAAAAAAAAGAGGTAAACAAGTTAAAAACTTCAAAGACAATCCAAGGATCAATAAATGTCAGTTCTCAAGATTTTTTTGGCAATTACATGGACAGATTGTCTTTTTTTACAGTCTATGTTTTGCTCTACTACTGTTAGAGATAGAGTTGTCACTACAATTAATGCATCTGTTTACTAGACACAAAAAGGAAAAAAAAACCTTCAAAACTAACAGGTTTAAAAAAAAATATCTTACACTCCTGGTTGGTTTTCTAGTTCTGTACTAATTCTTCTCATTTTCCAGAGAAGTAGTATTGTTGGAGCCACTTGTATTTCAAGACAGTCATGGACCTACCAGAGCTTATCCTCCTTTTTCCTCATGATATTCAGGTGACTTGACTTGCGGGGAGACATAGTACAAGCCCCATTTGGGATGGAAGAGGAAGAAGGGATGCCTAAAGTTTTTTAACACAAAAGGAAACTCACACTCTGATAAAAATCACGATGAAAGGAAAGGCAGCAAAAAGCATTTTGACAATTATGCTAAGCATTGGTCACTCCTTTAAGTCAAGCTGTCTGGCTTATACATTAAAGAATATGTCATTCCTTACTCCCAGGATTTTGTTTGATGCACAGTAATGGACAAGAAGTGAACCACTCTATTTTCTGTACAAATGCTTTCATAAAGATAAAAAAGTATGTCAGAAATTGAAGCATAAGTAGTGAAGAAATAAATAGTGAAAATATATCGCTTACAGAGTCTCACTTGCCAACTATGAATGCATGAATGTCCCCTACAGCATATGTTTTCACCAAACAGGAAAAGAATATTTCTAGAATTGATTAAATAGTATTCAATTAGAAGTTTTTATGATTGCAGCAATGGAAGATTTTAAAATAAGAAAAAGAGTATATTAAAGCTAAACAAACTTTACACATTGGTGTTAGCGCACAATGCAAATTATATTCATGTCAGCTAGTATGCCAGAGGATCAGCAGAAGAAATTCTTCAGTAAGCAATTCACCTCAGCTTGGTCAGACAACCGTTTCTCAACAGACTGCTGTACGGAAAGCAGAGGCATGAATAATGGCAAACAGAAGCTATGAATCATTCCTGGAGTATGTTTTGCATTTTGCCCACTGAAAAGAATCACTGACTCCTTATACACAGACTTACATAGTCTGGGACTCACGTTCCATCTCACTATTTGCTATCCAAGGAAATGCACTCTAGTTTGCCCAGGGACAGAAGCAGCCCACTGTTGACAGGAATCATCACCTTTATTAACTGCTCTGTACAGGCTGCATCTGTAATTCAATCTTGCTTTCCTATAGTGAAAGCCTTCCAGTGAATTATCTGAAGACATTAAAGCAACTGTCTCTAAAAGTACAGCAGTTATTTTCCCCTGGGACAAAAAACTGCTGACTATTGGGGGAATTAGAAAAATAGTATTAAACTCAAAATGACTGTCAGATTTATTTAATTTTAACTTTGGTATTGTGAGGAGTTATATTGAAGTTTAATCATGCCAAGTGCGAGGTCCTACACCTGGGTTGGAGCAATCCCAGGCACAGCTACAGGTTGGGCAGAGAAGAGATTCAGAGCAGCCCTGAGGAGAAGGACTTGGGGGTGTTGGTGGATGAGAGAACGAACATGAGCTGGCAGTGCGAGCTCACAGTCTAGAAAGCCAACTCTATCCTGGGCTGCATCAAAAGGAGCTTGACCAGCAGGTTGAAGGCGGTGATCCTGCCCCTCTGCTCTGCCCTCGTGAGACCTCACTTGGAGTAACGGGTTCAAACTTAAAGAGGGGAAGTTTAGATTGGATCTGAGGAAGAAATTCTTTACTGTGAGGGTGGTGAGCCGCTGGAATGGATTGCCCAGGGAAGTTGTGGATGCTCCATCGCTGGCAGTGTTCAAGACAGTTGAACATAGCCTTGGGTGGCATGATTTAGTAAGAGGTGTCCCTGCTGATGGCAGGTGGGTTGGAACTAGATGATCTTAAGGTTCTTTAAAATCCTAACTATTCTATGATTGTATGATTCTATTATTGTAGAGGTATACATGCAGAGATGATGGGGATTCCTCTCATTAAGCACACTTAAAAATAACTACATTTTGAGCAGTCATGCTTTTTCAGGTAGTGTGCATTTACTAGCAATTAATTAATTAATCCTATTAATCAGAATATGGGTTATTATTTTACATTTGCAAAAATATGAGGATTTTTTTCACCTTTGAAAATGGACCACTGAAGTTTAATTTATTCATCTTTAAAAAGCTGTGACAGAAACCCTGACACATTTGTGATTATAAGAATACTTAGAACTGAAATAATGATGAAGGAATGAGTCTCCGTACAGGTTTTACAGAATCCTGCAGCTCACAGTAAGGCAAATATGTCATTGAAAATGCACCCCACCAAGATAAAAGAACATGATAATGAAAAAGAAAAGAAGCAGACATTTTCCATTTTAGTCCAAGTGTTAACCTGAGACTCTGCACAGGACAACACAAGATAGTGAATTGTTAGTGTTGTTATATTAAAAAAAGACAATGGAGAAAAAAGAAAGTAAAAAGAGTTCATAAAATTTTAAGGAGTATCATAACCTCATTGCAATTTAATGAAAACTGGTCTTTATCAATTTAGAAAGAAAATCTCTGAAGAATAAGCATCTGAGAACTAGATGTGTGGAAAGAGCAAGGGAGATTTTCAAATATACACCATTCCTGTTATATAATATTTGTATAGTATTAAACTTGAAACTGTGTCTAATATTCAGTTTCATTACATCACAAAATCAATTTGTCAGGGATTGGTCACAGTGTGCTGTCATATAAATAAAATTTCATTTAATGAGAATAAGTTATTTTCTTAGCACTTTGATAACTTTTAATGAAAGTTATAGGTATATAGCTTCATTGACTCACTAGCTGATTGATCTCCATTTCCTATATGTCTGTATTCAGAGTCCATTACTTATAAAAAAGCCCCACCAACAAATCCAGATCCAAAATAGGGTAATCAATCCCTGTAAACCTAACCAACAGGCAATAGAAAGCTTATTCTTGCTTTTCTATAATGCTAAATTAATTATCCCGGCAAAATATTTCTGTTAACTCACATGGGCTGCCTGATGGGAGCTGCTCTTGCAGCCTTGTATGCTAAACAAAAGGAAGATACTGTCATGTGCTCAAGTACTTACACATGATGGGTACTCCTAAGTGCTTCCACAGTGCTCAAGATTTGGTGCTTCCCTGAGGAACTGTTGGAAAAATGGGAAAAGAAATGCTGCAAGTTAATTAGGGGAATTTGACTTAGCCCTGTTTTCCCACCCCTCTTATCCAATTAAAAAAAAAAAAAAAAGACATTAAGATGTCATCAACAAGCTTAGAAAAACTTCTTCATTTTTTTTCTTTTCCCAGAAAAGGGAAGACTTAAGAAATTGGAAAGTTTGTTCTAAAGTTCACTTGCAGCTCACTGCAGATGAGAGTAAAACTGAACAAAAGTATAACTGACATAAGAGTAAAGTCCCATAAATTTAATTCTCTGAAGTGTTTTTTCAATATCTAATTTTGAGGAACATATGTTATTGTAGTTGCTGTAAATAAGCTTTCTATGACAGTGAAATAAGTCAGAATGTATGTAAGGTCCTTCACAGAGCATATCTGTACACATGATGGAGAATATTCGACTAGAAGCCCTGGGTATTGCACGTATAGAGCACATGCATGAGAAAAAAAGGAACATATCTGGAAGTCTGAAAGTATGCTTTAATATAGAATATGAGTGGACTAAAGAATGACTTGATAGTCTAAGGAAGAAAGGAAAATAAATACAACACTCTACACATTGCAATAAGTAATAAAATAATAGGAACAGAATGATTTCATATGGAATATAATAAACATACAGAATAAAGAGTAAAAATGAAAGTCTGTATTTTTCCAGAAGACTGATGAATTTCACACAGTAAGCACTAAATCTTTGAAAGGAATATGTCAAAATTGGAAAGGGTCGATGCAACAGTTCGAATAAACATATGAGCATTACAGAGAAAAACTTTGAATCCATACTAAAATAAAACAAAGGCATATAAAATGATTCCTGGAATGCTGGCATTGCTATTCTGTGCTGGAAGGGAAACACCTGGGGAATTTTATATTTGAAAATGAGCAAATGAACAAAATCTATGTTTTGATCAGTGTTTGATATCTGAGTCCTAAGAAAAAATGCCAACTCAAATTCCATATGCTTGAAAAAGGAAGCAGATTATATATTTGATTAATTAACTAGAGAACTTCAATGATACTCAAAAATCTTTGAATTTTGAAGATAATAGAATTCATGAAAGAATTTAGGGATTGTTAAGAAATATTTCACTTCAGAGAAGAGAGGATCCCTTGTTATATATAAGTGCATTAAAAAAAAAAAAATCCACAAAATTTAACCCAAATAAGCAAAACAATGAAGAAAACCATCAGGAAAGCTATATGCAAGAATGCACAATTTAAGAGTTTACCATGAACACTGAAACAAATGAGAGAGTTCTTCAGACTTATCCTTAATTAGAGAAGAACACAGAAAATAAAGACAACTACATCATAAAGCTATTTAGAAACTGAAGATTTCAAAACTTAAATTAAAACTATGAGTTTGATGGGTCAGTGATTTCCACAGTGTGGCCTCATAGTCAACATATTGTCAGACTTGTTATCTAATGCACTAGGCATGGGTGTTTGAAGTATATAGCAGTAGGTGCTGTAGAGTATCCCTAATTAAATATCAATAGAACACCACTTAAGACTTACTATATACAATATTAGACACATACTAACCTTCACAATATACATCTCATTATCTGGAATAGCTGGCAAGAAATTATAATTTGAAGATTTGGTTGTACATAAATGCAGTTGGGTCATTAAAAACACCTCCTTTTTAAACACTGTAAATTAGTTTCCAGTTATAATCAGAAGTTAAATTTTGAGAGAGTAACTATTATTTCATGGAAAATTAGCATTGTTGCTAAGAATGGGCACTGATGCTCAGCGCAAGCTCCTGAAGAGCTTGTGATTGTCCTGTCATTGTACTGACAGCTCCTGCAACTCTCCTGCACTGCTGTCTGGGGCCAGGAGGGACTGACTGCCTGAGGCAGCCTGCCACTGCTTCACAGTGGCCTTCAGCCAGTTTACAGGGACCTCAACAGCCCACAGCTAGCCCCCCTCACTTCCACATCTGAATGTGAAAGTCTACAGAAAAAGACATAGTGATGGCAGGTCATTGAGGCAGCAATACATGAAAATAACAGGCACCTGACCTAAAACTCGGATGGAGTCTTTCAAGTTTAGGAAATGTAGCAGAGTCCCAGAAAGAAAGCACATATTTTTTGCTGTCAGCAGTAATTTTTTTTTTTTTTTTTTTTCTATAGAAAAATAGGGATTTCTAATCCCATGGAAATTCACTGAGAAAAGCGAGAGGATGCAGGATGGAATCCAGTACTGATATGTGCACTATGAGATACTCAGAAACTGAACTTAGATGCAAATGTTACAAAGATTAATGTGATATTGGGCAATATAAAGAGTAGAGAGGGACAAATAAGAATTCTTACTATAGGGACCATTTTGTGAAAGTATATAGCAGAAAATAAATAAATGAGAGTGGAGCAGGGAGAATGAAAATGAGAGACTCACTCTTAGGACTGAAATGCAGGGAACTTTGCATGATTTGTGATATACTAATCTAGTGCTTGCAGAAAATATAGAGATCAAAACAATTGCAGGGCACAATATTTGCTTCTGAAGAAGCAAAAAATAAAGCAATTCAAAACAAAGCAGAAATAACCTGTGAACTAAAAAGTTATGGACTTTCATCTTGTTTTGAACCAGCAGGTCCTAAACTACTACTGTATGTAAGTAAGGGATGCCAGTGCTTTCTTCCTTAAATCTATTATTTATTATTTTGGTGTTCCCTTCTATCTCACTCTCTCTCCCTCTCTCTCCTCTTTCTTAATTTTGAAAACTGGCGTCCTGGGTTCAGCAATAGCAGTTATTTTTCTCCATCGTAGTAGCTGGTGCAGTGCTGTGCTTTTGACTTTCAGCCTGGGAACAATTCTGATAACTCACCGATGTTTTTAGTTGTTGCTAAACAGCACTTTGATCAAGGACTTCTGGTCTCACAGTCTGCCAGTGAGAAGGGGCACAAGCCAGGAGGAAGTAGAGGCAGGACACCTGACCCAAACTAGCCAAAGTATTACATACCATAGAATCATAGAATCACAGAATCATAGAATAGTTAGGGTTGGAAAGGACCTCAAGATCATCTAGTTCCAACCCACCTGCTCTGGGTAGGGACACCTCCCACTAAACCATACCACACAAGGATATGTCCAACCCGGCCTTGAACACCCCAAGAGATGGAGCATTCACAACTTCCCTGGGCAGCCCATTCCAGTGCCTCACCACCCTTACAGTAAAGAATTTCTTCCCCAGGTCCAGTCTAAACTTCCCCTCTTTAAGTTTGAACCCGTTACCCCTTGTCCTCTCAGTACAGTCCCTCAGGAAGAGTCCCTCCCCAGCATCCCTATAGG
>JASSUY010019175.1:0-16254 GCA_032466535.1 Forpus xanthops | reverse complement strand
AGTTACTAAACTGTTCTTATCTCAACCTGTGGGAGTTGCATTCTTTTGATTCTCCTCCCCATCCCCTGGGACTGGGGCAGAAAGAGAGGGGAGTGAGTGAGAAAGTGACTGCATGAGTTTGAGAGCCTCAAACCACCACAGGAGGCTACAGAGTCCACTTTGGGGCATTTTTTCAGAGTGGGTGAGAAACAAAACTCAGGTTTTGTGCTGTGTATTCAACATTCCTATTTTCCCCCTTTGTAGCCTGCTGCTCAAGTCCTGCGTGATGAAGGTTGTCCTTCAGTGATCTTTCCAAGCAGGCCTCGTGAGCGGTTCCATTTCTTACACACATCTTTGCAGATTGGAAGCGTTCACACGAAAGCGCAGCTTCAGTCTGAAAAGCATTTAATGGCAAGATCACGAGGCACTGTTACCTGGCAGTGGCATCCCTTCAGTTTTAAACAGTTTGAAAGGATAAAGATTTAGTAGTATTTTTCCTAGGGAGCCATCCATGGACACTTGGAGTGTGATTGGGTTGAGCTGAGCTCTTTCTTGCTCTTTAATCATTACTGACAAGAAATGCTTTACAGCGCAAACTGTGCCTCCCAAAATATGTGAGCACCCATCTCAAGCCAGGCTGTTGGCAGGAAGGAAATGCCAGGACTGTAGGAAGGCTCATCTGGGCAGCTGTTGAAGTTCAGGTGGTACTTGAGCCCAGTTACAGCGCAGCTTGCTTTTCAGTGCTGCACAGTGCTGCCTGTGCAGGGATGCAGGGGAATTAAGGGGACAAACAGCTGGTTTTGACACTGTATTCAGCAGGTGTTTCTGAGGAGACAAGCCCAGGTGTCAGAGCTCAAGAGTATCTGTCACTGACCTAGAAGCTCGTGCGATTAAGGAACTGCTGTGTATTTTTCTATGCTGTAAAGCAGAGATTGTGTGAGCCAGGCACAGGCTGCCAAAAGGAGAAAATAATGGATGAAAGAATGAAAAATTAACAATCTGTCTGAAAACCGATGTGCTGACGCAAAGACAGAAAATCGTTTTCAAAGGACCTGTTATCTTGTTTTAGACTATAGCAAGAGGTGAAGATCAGAGAGGAGGGAAGAGAGATGTGTTATTTATAACTTTGGGGGGGGGGTTGTATTCCAGGCTGAATATTGAGCCCAGGCATCAGTGCATATCAGAACCCAGTGCGGAAGGTGCAGAAGCGTTAGGTAAAGGTGGAGTACAGCTGTGCAGGAGGATTGACTTGCTCTTTGGCATGTAACCAAGGATTTGGTGCAGCAAACATGAATGAATATGTAAACATCTGTCCTTGTCTCTCTCTTGTATAATCTCCTCCTCCCTCTGGCTAAACAATAGTTTCTTTTTCCCATTGGTTCCTCTACAAGAATGTCTGATAGTGGCCGGTGCTGGAGCATCCCTGGCATACAAGGAACTGACGCTTGCTGTTGCGTCCTTAATTTACACTGTCTTAAAACCACTTTTTTTCCCATATCTATCCCATTTTCCCCATCCCTAACCCATTTTAAGCCAGTATTGTCTATTTCTAACCCATTTTTGACTCTTTCTCAGCCTATTTTGGCCACTTCTACCCCAATTTATGCCATTCTTTGCCACTTGTAATGCTTTTTTGTCCCCATTTCTAATCCATTTTAAGCTTTTATTGTCTGTTTCTAAACTGGTTTTGGCTCTTTCTAACCCTGTCTTTCCCACTTCTAACACTTTTTAAGCCATTTTTGCCATTTTCAAACCATTTTTGTCCATGTCTCACCAATTTCTTGATATTTCTGTCCCATTTTTGCCCAATTCTGTTTTATGCCATTTTTGGCTAATTCTAATCCATTTTACCCATTTTTAACCCCTTTTAACTTATTTTTTTAACTATTTCTAGACTGCTTTTGGCTATTTCTAACCCATTCTTGGCCATTTCTCACCCATTTTAAGCCATTTCCTGGCCATTTCTGTCCCATTTTTCCTATCTCTAACTCATTTTAAACCATTTTAACTATTTCCAAACCATTTTTGTTCATTTCTCACCAGCTTTAAGCCATTTTTGGCCTCTTCTAACCAATTTTTGCCTATTTCTAACTCGGTTTAAGCCATTTTTGGGCATTGTGTCTCCATGGGGTCATGGGTCTCTATGAGCCCCTATGGGTCTATATGGCCAGTGGGATAGGGGGCGGAGCTAAAGTGGAAGGGGCGTGGGCTACTGTGAATGGGCGGGGGCAATGGGGAGGCGGGGGCTATGGGGAAGATGGTTTGTATGGATCTAGCGTTGTGATCCGGTAAGTCCAGGAGATCTCTATGGGGTTGCTGTGTATTTCTGTACCTGCATCTAGGGTCTGTATAGGTCCCTATGAGTCTCTATGGGTCCCTATGGTTCTCTGTGTCTCTCTTTTTGCCCCTGTGGATCCATGGAGCTATGAGGAAGGGGGCATGCGTCAGGTCTGAGGTGTATCTATGGGTCCAGGAGATTTCTGTGGGGTTACTATGTCTCTCTATACGTCCATATAGGGTCTCAATGGGTCTCTATGGGCCGCTGTGGGTCTCTGGGGATATGGGAAAGGGGGCGGGGCTGGGGTGGGGGGTGAACTATGGGCCCAGGTGATCTCTATATGGGGTTTCTATGTATGTCTGTGGGCCCCTATGTGTCTATAGGGCTATGGGAAAGGGTACGGGGCTACGGGGACAGGAGCAGACCTAGGGTCTAGGTGGGGGATCTATGGATCCAGGAGATCGCTATGGGGTTTCTATGCATCTCTGTGCATCCATATAGGGTCTGTATAGTTCTCAATGGGTCCATATGGGTGTCCATGGCTGGACCTATGGGGAAGGGTGCATGGCCAGTGAGGAGGGCTCAAGGCCAATGGGGAAAAGGGGCAGGGCTAATAGGGAAGGAAGTGTGGCCAGCTCGGCATGGGAATGTCCAGGAGCTGCTGGGTGAAGGTTTGTTCTGTATTTGGTGGGCAGGAGGATGGCAGTGACGAGGGAGGAAAGTGGTTTAATTGGGAGAGATGGTGGGGAAGGGGGGAAAAATGGCTGTTGGGGGGGGAGATGGTGGGGAAGGGGGGAAAAATGGCTGTTGGGGGGGGAGATGGTGGGGAAGGGTGGGATAATGGGACTAATTATTAAATAGGACAGATGATGAGAAAGCAGGGAATAGTGGGATATGGGACAGAAGGACGGGTGGGGGAGGTGAGCACATGGTGGCTGAGGGCACATTCTCCATCCCCACATCCCAAACTTCATCCTTCTAACACGGAATATCAGGTGGTGAACACCAGATGGTGACGTTGGACACTACCTGCAAGACCAGGCTGCTGTTGTGGGCTACATGGTATGGCCCCAGCTCCTGCCTCAGCACCAGCATCACCTGGTGCTGCTGCACCTCTGTGGGATGGAGATGATGAGGAAGGTCCCATGGATCAGGATGAGGATAGATTAACCCTCACCCTACCGAAACCTGCACATCGAAGGCGTGCACCAGGTCACCGTGCTGCAGCAGCAGCCCACGGTATGCAGCGCTCAGCAGTGAACCTCCAGCATTCCTGTCATCATTGCCATCATCCTGGATCCATCCCAGAGGTACAGGAAAATCTCTCAGTGGGTAATGGGCAGCAGCACGCCAGGGTGCAGCCCAGCAGCAGCTGCTCCACAGTGCAAATGAGGTCCAGGGGCTGCAACAGCACGAGGCAGCAGCTACAGGTGCTGATCCCTGCCTTCCATGTCCAGTAGCCCGTACCCCCTGGGGGACAGGTGGCCCACCCATAGCACCAAGCCCCACAGGGACCCCAAAGTACCCCATAGGGCCCCAGACCCCAGAAGTACCACAGCACCAGCTGACTCTTTGATCTGCTTTCATTTTTATTTACATTTCATTCAGGTTTATTCACTTTTATTCATTGTTATTTAGTTTTTAATCACTTTGACTTTTTTCCTCAGTTTTCTTTCCACTGTCATTCAGTTTTCTTCAGAGTTGATTTAGTCACTTTTAGTAACACTTTTTTCCAGGTACCCCCATAGAGACCCAGAGCAACCCCTGGACATCCCACAGACCCCAGTAGATCCTCTATAGCGACCCCCAGCCTCATACACCCCCTGTAGACATCTCATAGGGTCCCAGGGCGCCCCATAGACACCCCACAGCAACTCTTAGCGAACCGTGGACATGCCACAGTGACCTACAGAGAGCCACAGACACCACATAGTGACATATCAACACCCAAAGCAACCCGTAGTCAGCCCACAGCCACCTGCACATGGCCCTGTGACAACTCTTATGACTTATGGTGTCATGATGTCACCAAGACTGGGATGACATCATTATCAATCACCATGGCACCCCACAGGGCCCCAGTACCCACCTGCCTCCAATATGTACCCCAGGTTTTTAATTTGCTTTCATTCATTTTTAAGAAATTTCATTCACTTCTATTTGAGATAAATTCAGGCTTATTCATTTTATTCCTTTCTATTTAATTTACTTTTTATAATCACTTTATTCACTTTGCTTTGCTTTTTACTGACTTTAGGCAGGTTTAGTCAGCTTTATTTGCTTTCCCTTCATTTCTGTTCTTCAGATTTACTTGCTTTGTAATCCTTTTTAGCACTGGTCACTGGGGGTCTCTATGGGATGTCTATAGGACATCATGGGGTCTGTGAATGGCTGTGGGCTGTCTACGGGTCACTACAGGATGCATATAGGCCACTCTAAGTTCATCAGGTGTTGCTGCGGGGTGTCTACGGGTCGCTCTGGGACCCTATGGGATGCCTGTAGGCTCGAGGGGCCTGTAGGTGACCTACTGGGGTCTATGGGACCCTATGAGACATCCATGAGTTGCTCAGGGTCACTATGGGGTATCGGGAAAAAAAAAATAAAAATTCCTAAAAGTGATTAAATCAAATTTAAAGAGAAGCGAGCAAAGTGAATATAAGTGCCCACACCTGAGTAAAACCCAAAGAAAAGTGAATGAAAGTTTAAAAAAAAAAATGAAAGTGAGAAAAAAAAAAAAAAACCCACAGGGGTTGAGGCACAAGTTGTGGGAATGCAGTGGGAGCCCTATGGGGCACTGTATCACTGATGGTGCTAATGCCTGCATTGCAGTCCTGGTGGTATCATGACTCCAGGAGTCAATAAGAGCTGTGGGATGTGTTATGTGTCTGTAGGGCACTGTGAGGCTGGGGTGGGGGGAGGGTGTCTATGGGTCACAGTAGGGTATCAATTTGGTGTCACTGGCTCGCCATGGGGCACTGTGGGGGGTGCTCTGGGTCTCACCTTTGCCCGGGGGACTCATGTCAGTCCTGGGGTGTGGGCCAGGCCCACTGCAGTTGCTCCAGTAAAACAGGAGTAAAGCTGAAAAGTGAATCATCAATGAAAGTCAATAAACCTGAATGAAACTCAATGAAAGTGAATTAAATGGCAATGAAAAAGAATAAAAGGGGATAAGCCTGAATAAATCACCAAGAATTGTGACTCAAAGTAAACTGAAGATCACTCAAAGTAACTAAAAAGCAAATCTGAATAAAATCAATTAAAAGTTAATTAAAAGCAAATCAAAGGAAAGTACATGTAAGTGCAAAAGTGAATACAAGTGAATAAAGGTGAATAAAAAGCCTGAATAAACCCGCATAAAGTTTGTGGACAAAAGCTGTGGCTTCGCCAAAAATACACAACCAGAGAATGGTGAAAAACTCCAGAATCTCAAAAAAAGACCCATATCAGTTAAACTCAAAAAAAATCCTAAGGAAATAAAAGCGAACAAGAGTGTTAAAACCTCGACTAAAACTCAAACAAATTTACATAGCCGTATATAAACGTAAAGTAAGTCAAAGTTAATTAAATGCACTGATGGACCACAAGCCCGCTAGCCCCTGCCCCGCTGCCGCCGCTCAGGCCGCCTTGGCCCAACCTTCGCCGCCACTGCTGCCGCCTGCACCGCCCACTGTCGTCGCCGCTCCTGCTACCGCAGCTCTGGCCACCATCACTGAACACCCTCCCTCCGCAACAGCCCCTTCCGTCGCTACCGCCCCGTCACGCCGCTGCACCGGCGCCCACCCGCCGCTCCTGCAGCCGGCACCGCCCCTGCCCTCTCCGCTCCTGCCGCCAGCGCTGCCGCAACTCCGATCGCCGCTGCTCCGCCCATCCGAACCTCCCCCGCGCCGCCCCTTTCACTACCCCGACCGTCGGCGCTGCCGCCGCCGCAACCCCCTCTGCCTCCGGTCCTGCCGCAGCCACCGGAAGTGGCTCCTGCCCTGCAGCTCCCCTTTTATAACTTCCCTCACTTCCGCCTCCCAGCCAATCACTGCAGCGCGCCTCACAGCGGGGGTGGGACATGGTGACGGAGAGTCAGCGTCGTCCAATCCCTGTCCGCCGCTCCTTTACCTACCGCGAGCAGCGGAAGTGGCGCTTTCCTGCCTAGCGACCGGAGAGCAATCAGCGGTGGCCATCGGTGTGAGGAGCGATGGCGGCAGCCGGGGTGAAAGGAGGATTAGGATTAGGATTAGGGTTAGGGTGGGTGCAGAGACGAGTGGCTCTGCAGGTGGTGTGGCCAAAGGTTCAAAACCATCAAAACACAGGTCAACGGGTTATAAGTCAGTGGTAAACGGTCATAGGTTGTAGGGTTGTGTGTTGAGGGTCAGGGCCACCACGTTCTGGACACCCTTGGTGCAGATAACACTTCTTCCTCAGTGTCCCCAGGTGAGTACATTTTAACACATTATTAACATGATAAAATAAGTTGTTGAAAGCAGTAATTTTTATCACGAGCAGTGGAGCAGGGCCCTCTAAATTGAATACTTTGGGTTCAAAAATGGACAGGTTTTGAACCTCATGTGCTAGCAGCCATTCTGGAACAGAAAAACAGTCATTTGCTTTCCCCAAGCAGGCTGTTAAAATATCAGGCTACACTTTTAGAGCAAGAGGATGTAGAATTGAAAGTGACCAACCTCTTGAACCCAGCAGTGTTCATGGCAGCCAATTCAGAGGCAGGAGAGTTGCTCACAAATATTTATAAACTACTGAGCAGGTGTATTTCAGTCACACCAACCCACAAGACACATCCCTGAAGGATAAGAACTGTTTGTGGATGAATGCTGTCACCTTCCCATAGTTCCCTTCTCCTTTCAAATGCAAATTCAGAGGTTAGTTGTAAGTTTTCATCCTCCCTCCCAGGGATCTGCTTTTGAGACCCCTTATCAGGGTCACTCTCACAACAGAGCCCCTCAAGGCTCACAGTTACTTCTTCCTTTTGCTCACCTCTGCCCCAGTCTCCAAATTCCCAGCAGTGTTCCCCCTGGTCCCCCAGACTGGGTAAGCTGAGTGCTGTGGAAAATAATGACAAATAATAGGCCACATTGTAAGATGCTATGCATGATGAAGCAGATGCTAAGGAGATTAGATTAGGTGACTGGTTTTGGTGAAGTGACTATGGATTTTTTCCACTTCTTCTGTAATGGAGCGCCTTGAGACAGGTGCTGACAAAAAATGTCCCATTGCCATTGCTTCCCCTCGGTTGATAGTCCTAAGCAATCTGGACCTGGGCCAGAGTATCAGGTTGCACTCCAATATGAAAAGCTAGAAGTCTGATCTGGAAAGAATTGAAACTGCCTGTGGAATGCTGTTAGACACGATCGAATACTGGTTTGAGGAGGAGAGGATAACCAGGCCTCAGTGTTATCCGAGATCAGTATTGAGAAAACAAAATTTGCAGCCATGGCAGCAACTGCTGTCTCTTAAATGTTGCCCTTTACAAGGCTTGGCACCCTGGATTGTAATAGAGATTGTTAGTCCTTCTTGTGGCCAGTGAACAGGGCTGAAGGAATTGAAAGACCTTGCATAAATTGGGGAATGGCTGCTTGTTTTGCTGCCTGCGGGTGTATGTGGTAGCACATATATCTGCACACCTGTGCCTTGTGCATTTCAGTGTTGTGATAATTCTAGGTGCCAAGCAAGAAGGACACAAAAAAGTTGCCCAGCAGTTATGTTAACTCATGGCTCTTGGCTATTAGCTCACACAAAGTCATTATCTTCAGCTGTTTTCAAATAAGCTTTGCAGATTAGAACTAATGTCCAAGATAAGTCACTAAGAACATAACTGGATTTTAATATTTAGAATTTTTATGCCCCTTTAGTGGCTAAAATACTGTAATTTCATATGCCATTAGGCTATGAAACTTCATCTGAGCAGAGATTATTCATGTTCACTCATCCCATTTTAGAATTTGCATCTGTTTTTTTAACTATATAAAGTCTGCACCTAAGGCACTTCTTTAAATCCTTGTTTCATAAATTCTAGTGGCTTACTTTGCTTTTAGATTAGTCCATTTATTAGATTGTGTTTTCTCAAGGTCTGAAATGAGTATGAGTTGAGATGAATCTAGAAAAATCTTTCAGATGAGGATTTCCCAGCTCATGCTTCAGCTCGCAAATGCACATGGGCGCACCTATGCATGTTACATGGGCAAACAGTACTGGTCACACGAAGACGTGCACCCTCCTGTCAGTCTGTAAGATCTAGTGAATGTTGACCAAATTTGCCATATCATTCTGTTTATTCCATCACACTCATGTAATGTAATTTAGCTTTCTTTTCCTACCTGCTAAGCTCTCACACCTCCTGACTCCCCCAGATCCTCTAATTTGATGTTAAGACACTATTGGAAGAAGTTGCACTGTTTTCAGCAATGCTTGTTATTTCAGATGCAGAAGTCATCAACAGTGCTATCCAGGAAGACCAGTTCACAGAACCCAGTAACGTATCCCAGCTACTGTGAAGTAGGAACCTACTTCTTTATATGACCCTGGCTTTTTAAAGAAACCTCATAGCAAACTAAAGCCACATCCACTTCCTGTCACCCCAGTTTTGGCAGAATAGTGTTAAGGGCCTTTAAGCCTCAATAGTCCCAGAGATTCAATAGCTTGCCCAATAACTGTTGGAAAGCCTGTGGCAGAGGTGCCTGCTCTGGTCTGCTGATGTGAATGAAAAGAGACTTTCCTGACTTAAAATTAAGGAAACTTAAAAATTATGTCTGAAGGGGAACAAATCTGAAGTGAGAAAATCTGACAGTGAAGGACTTACCATCTGCAGCTGTAGTGGACAATTGATTTTAAGGGTTCTGGATTGCAGCATGCTGTGTTGCTTGGCATGTGACACACTGGCATATCGCATCGAGTGCACTACCAGTCTTTTTGCATGTGTGCTTGCCTTCTGGTAATAATTATGTTTCACACACTAAGTGAATTAAGACCAATAAATGGCTCTGGTCTTTTGCAAGTCTGTTGATGTGTTTTGCGCTTGCTTTGGCACTGCACATCCACGTTCCTTGTGTCATGCTGAAGTACAGCAAAACAGTCAGGAGTATATGTCTTTAAGAGAACAAAGCCTATCAAATGCAAATTTGGATGTAGGCATAGGCATCTTTGAATCAGAGTTCAAGTGGATTCATAGGTATTTCAGTGATGTGGTCATTTCCAATGCCGTGTCTGATGCTGTGAAGCTGCAGCTTAATCCAGCACTTTTTCAAACAGTATTTGCGAGTTCTGCTTTGACGCTGCTGCTCATTATAGTAAGTTTTAAACATGCATGCTGATTGATCCAAGTTGTCTTGTTGGCAGCAACCTAGGACCTTGAATCTTGTTCTCTAACTTCATCTCTTCATTCATTAGAGGGTTAATTTTGGACTGCAAATGACAGCAAGCAGGGTGAGCTACAGAAGATGCCAGGCACCACTTGCTGGCACAGGGAACTCACAATGCACAACATTGCCCTATCCCTTCTTGTTATGTGGCCCAAAAGCCAAGTGTTGGTCTGATACAAATCTGCATGATTCCAAAACATTGTGTTAATTTATGTAGTTTATTACAAGCATGTTTATCCTTATGTTATTTTTACTTCAGCTTACCCATCTATCTGCAGCAAAGGTGCAGATGAAAGAAAGCTTCAGTCGCCAAAGCAGCAGTAGTTACCCCTCTGTCTAGGACATGGTGAGCAGCATGCTTATGTCAGGCAGAGTCATGGCTTGCTAGTGAAGAGTGAATAAATAATGCAGTTATTTCCTGGGGAATGACAGTACTACAGGGACGTGACATAATACAGCCAACTACATTGTCAATCTGGCTTCTGTCTCTCCTGGAAAACTTAACTGTCCTTAAGGTGCTGATGTATATAATAATGAAGAGGGCAGTTCTGCCCATGGTTCAGCTTACTTATTCTATGTTTACAGGGTTTTTAATTCTGACAAAGATAATAACCTCACTGTTTTAATAATTAATCTCTCCTGTACTGTAAAATAAGTTGTAAAATGCAAAGTGTCACAGTACTGTAAGTACTTAGTTGTCATTTTCTTGCCTGCAGTGATTTGACCCTTATCAATAAAATGACAAAGGGCTCACTATGAAACCCTGGAAGCTAGAATATCTAATTGGAACTCTATGCCTTGATAAAGCCCTAGCAATTGCTTGCTGTACTAATACCTGATTGAAGCCTGTTCTATAATGGCAGCTTTATGCTTTTGCTTACAAGGTCTTTCTAAGGCTACTTGAGGAAGGAAACTGAAGCTTAGAAATACTCTTTTCTTTGGGCCCAGTAGTCTAGTTGCAAGTCTAGGTTTGGAAATGGGTTATTTCTTTCTTTAGAGAAGGTCTGAGGTGGGAATTGGTTTAAGCCCCTCTCAGGTCCTCTACTTTGATGAGACTGCTAGATACACGGTTGATGGTGTAAAGAGCCTTCTGACCATGCTGTAAGTAGGTCAGAGATGGGAGAAACTAAGATTTGCCTTGTCTTGACAGGTTTTTTTTAAAGCTTTGTTGTGTATTTGAGGCTGAGGAAGGATGTCTGGTTACCAGTTTCAGACACATGGGTCTTCTATTTGCACACCAGCTACAGAATGATGAGTGTAGCCTTGAAGTTGGTAGGCTTTGGCTTTCCTGCCTTAAAAAGTTACACCATTTTTTGTGTAGTGGCATATGGCATGCTCGGAGGCTGCCATTTGAACTAAAAAAAAAAGGCAGCAGGAACATTGTTATACTTCACTCCAAAGCACAGAGCAGTTCTGAGAGGAGGAGTATACTGCAGGAGTGAGAAGATATAGACAGAAAAGTCTGACATAACACAGTTGAGGGCATTCTTCCGTTTCAAACTTTTTCTAATTAAGGAGCATCCAAGATGTAACATTTCCATTCCATGCTTCACTGAAAATGCAAGGAATAAGTTCTGTCCTGTGAGTATCAGACTGGCTGATTGTTTAGAGCATTGTATTCAAAAGATAAAGATCTAATATGGAAAAGCAGTAGCATGTACTGTTGTCCTTTTGGGTCTCACTGCAGGATCCAGTTGACACAAACTGGTAAAATGACTTTGGGGACTGTTCTTTCGAAGACAGCTTTGGGACTTTGTGTGCCAGTGGGACTTCTGAAACGTGCTATGCCATTTGCAAACTAGACACTTCTCAGAAATCCAGAAAGTGCCATACAAGCAGATATTTATATGCTCAGTGTGCAGGAATGCAGAGCTTTCTAGCATTTGGTCAAGGAGGAAGTGGCTTCTTCAGTACTGGAAATAACTGAAAGTTTTGAGCATAAGGATACTGTGGCAGTTTGTAGGATGCTATCTCCCATGAACCGAGCTGGCCTGGAAAGAATGTTGAATGTGCCTGACAAAAAGCTCTGCTCAGTTATCCTGAACTTCAGGGTGAGCTGAGCCTCGTAGCAACTGCTACTGTCATTTATTGGTAGGCCCTACCAAAGCCAGTGGAAAACAGTGCCACCCTGCCGAGTTGCTTGGAGGAGTGAAAGGCAGAGAAACATCTTCAGTGCAGTCGGGGTGCCTGGAGGACAATTCACATGACATATCTATGACAGCAGTGGACGCTTTTTACTGCCTCTATGCAGGCTGTGTGCATCTAGGTGAATGACTGTTCTTCACATTGTGTACGATAGTATTTTTGTGATGAAATTTGGCAGTGTTGAGGTCACAGGGCACTCAATTTGTTGTCATATCATACAGAGAGTAACCTACTGCTGTTTGTTTAGCTAACACAATGGAGTTCTGGTCTGTGATAGAGTTTCTCTTATGCTCTCATCATACAAAAAAGTAAACAGTAATATTAAAAAGAGGGGGGACAAACGTGTTGTATTGAGTAGAGCAGGTTGGATATTCCAGCATGTTTCAAGCTCTATTAAGCACCTTGTGGGATTTGGCCTTGCATGTTTTGGTGTTAATTTTTTTTTACCTTTGGGAGGGAAGATAAGAAACTTTCACTGCTATACCAAAGCATCTATATCATGTATTTATATATTTTACAGGACTACAGATTTCAGGCGGCTGCCAAGCATTTTCTGATTCAGGGAAGTACAGCAGGGATTTCTGTAATTATTCCATTAAGAGATCGGTCTGCTGTAGGAACCTTGTAGAATTCTACCTGCAGGACAGACTAACTTTAAGCATTCTGTGTATGTGGCAGCCTGCTCTAATTAAGGTATCACCTGTTCATGGCAACAGTGTTAGGTAAATCCAGTCATGGCTTCTGTTTAGGTTATAAGAGGAGTGAATTGACTGCCTTGGGTTTTAGTGGAAAATGGAAGGGCCTCTAAATGGTGCTTCTGTCGTAGGAATTAAATCCTATTTGGTAAAAGGAATAAGCTTTACCCTTAGGAGTAACATGAATGGTAATATAACTACATTAATGCTAGGTGTTGTGTAAATATTTCAATTTAGGAAAATGATACGTTATGTAACTTAGCAAAATTCAGGGGGTTCTAAGAACTGAGAGATGGAATCCAGGTCACACTGTCCCTTGGTATCTTTCTGCTTTGGCACTAGTAATACATTTAATCTCTCAAGCATTACAGACCTTAAGATGAAGCTGTCCAGGCGAGAAGTAATTGCAGTGACCCACAGGTTTACAAAAACATGGGAGGTAGAGGCTCTTAGTGTGACAGCCCTCCACTTCATTCTTTCCACTCCAAATTTTTCAGAAAGGTAGAAACTGTATTTGGCTTGAATTGTACTGAGTAGCTTCCTTGTGTTACAGTTTATCGCATCTGGGTTTTTCTAAGACACTGACTACTATCAGAAGCTTCTCTGGGTAAACCAGCTGCAGAATAAGCCATTATCTTTACTATGCTACAGAATTAAGTTATGGGGCCCATGTCAAACAGAATGAAACAGAGTGGAGTAAATCATCACTCTGATACAATTCACAGCAAAATACACCCCAAAAAATTAACTATTTATATGCCACTGGTTAATATGCTGGTGTAAATAGGTGTTTCCTGAAACGAAGTTGTAGTAAGGTGTCAGTCTCTTTTACCAAGTAACAAGCAATAGGGCAAGAGGAAATAGCCTCAAGTTGTGATAAAGAAAATTTAATTGGATATTAAGAAAAATTTCATCACTGAAGCATCACTCAAGCACTGGAACAGGCTGGAACAGGCTGCCCAGGGAAGTGGTGGAGTCAACATCCCTGAAGTTATTTAAGACACATAGTCGCAGTGCTTAGAGACATGGTTTAGTGGTTCCCTTGGCAGTGCAATTAACCTTGGTTGGACTTGATGATCTTAGAGGTCCTTTCCAACCTATATGATTCTATGATTCCTCTTTTTTACCATTAATTAAGGAACACTCTCAAGTATTGGCACGTGCCAAAACGATGTCAATAAACTAAGCTAACAAGAGGGGAAAATTAAATATCAGGTAAAATTACTTCCTTGAAGCCATGCAATGATCATGTGCCAGAGAGGACTAGTCCTGACTCCAAGTCATATTTTCAAGCCAGGAACAGACCTCCTTTCTTCACATAGAATTGAAGTATAATGGTGGAACATCTCTTTTAGGAACCAGAAATACTTCTTTCATGATCGAGTTTGCCAGATTTTTGCATGTGATTGATGAAAAGCTGGAGATGATACACCAAACCACTGAAATAGCAGAATCCTGAAGGGGACATCTGGCCAGCATCTTTGATACCTGATTTTCTTCTCATTCAGTTTATACAACCTTAATTCCTCTGAACACATAGAATTAGTCTAGATTTACACCAGAAATACACAGAATTTGGTTCAGACCTTTGGAACTACTCTGATAACAGGCTTAAGAACTCATAATTTTAAATTACCCATATTGCTGTGCTAAACCTGATTACCCTCTAGTTCAGTAGTCACAGTGGACACAGCTGTAATTAGTGTCTTTAAAGATTACGTTAGGAGGAGGAAGCAGCAAGAGCCATGCTTTATCTCAGGGCCAACTTGCCTGGGTAGATGACAGTCATGGGAGTTACACCAGTTGGAATCATAGTGGTGCACCTGCATAGAGAACATGACCCCTGCCAAAAGGAACAAACTAGCTTTGTGCAAATCCATCTGCAAATAGAGGGGAGAATCAAGAGAAAATCACAGGCAGTTGCTGTTAACAGTGCTGCCACAGACCTCTTGGGGGGAGCTCCATGGAGATATGGCAACATTTTTGTATGCATCGAGCCCCTTGGAGAAAGGGCAGACAGCTCAAGCATTTCTGGGTCCTACCTTACGAGATGCAATGCATCAGCTTGTATAACAGGGGCCGCATATGTGTATAACATTGTCCTGCAACAGGGAATGGGCAATATCTGCATGCAAACACAGAATGCCTTTTAGTTGACTTGGGCTCATTTAATTTAAAGACCTGCTTAAAATGCTTGCTCTCTCAATATGGGAAGGATGTAAGATTTTAAAATCCTTAAAACTTTTAAAAACCTTGAAAGAGATAGCTGCACAGTCCTCTCACACCAACAGAAAACCCAAGTATGTTCCATATGTCTACACCAAGTGAATGTCTAGGTCAGATCCAGAGTGTTAAAAAATTCCCTCAGTGATTTATAGAGGTGTAGTGAGGCCCTCATCCGATGTAGCTCACCCTCCTCCCACTGATTTTAGTGGAATTTTACCACTTCATGCATATTTAAGAAGTGACCCATTAAAACTCCAAGGAAAGTACCCCCAGTGTGTGTGGGCATTATATTCTTGTCACTATTTGCCACTGAATATGTATTTCAAGCATGCTCCTTAAATGGATTCTGCAAAGTAATACTATAGCTATGCATGTATTTGTAAAACCACAGTGCTATTAAAATATCATTAAATGCAGTTTACTATGCAGTGAAAGTAGTCTGTGAACACCAAAGACTAAAGAAAACTTTTTCTTTCAAAAATCTGAAGGTCAAATGTACATGTTAAAGGAAACCTCTGGATCGTGCAGAAGTAGCCAACCAATATGAATTTATATTTATTTTAGGTTCCTTTTATGCAAGTGATTAAACACCTGTTTCATCATGTTCTATATATGCTAGCAGATAATCAACAATGATGTAAATCCAAATGCTTGGATATAAATTTGCTTATTGTGTTTAGAGGAGTGGGTTCAATTTGTTTGGATGAAGTTTAATTTGGAAGATATTGTGGCTTGCTTGATGTGCCAAACAGTTTAGAGCTTAGCACTGCGAATGAAACTATTTTAGTGTAGTATCATTTTACTAGAGCACTGTGGTCAGATTTGAACAACTAAGTAAAAATATTATGGCAGTGGATCAGTGCAGATCTGCCAGAAGAGCTGTACAGGTTTTCGTAAACACACATTTAAAACCATGGGTTTATAATGAAATAAAGCTTTAATGTTAAATAAAGCTTGGAACATTTAATAGATTATGCTGGACAGGGGCTCTTTGTCAGTGACTGTACTGATAGGACAAGAGGTGATGGGTTCAAACTTAAACAGTGGAAATTTAGCTTAGATATAAGGAAGTTCTTCCCTGTGAGGGTAGTGAGGCCCTGGCACAGGGTGCCCAAAGAAGCTGTGGCTGCTCCATCCCTGACAGTGTTCAAGGCCAGCTTGGATGGGGCTTGAAGCAACCTGCTCTAGTGGAAGGTGTCCCTGGATAAGCTTTAATGTCCCTTCCAACCAAAACCATTCCATGATTCTATGATTGCATAATACAGGGTTATTTCCTGTCCCCCACACAAATTAAACTGACTCACTTTTCTTCTTCCCTTCTCCCTTCTCTTTTTTTTCCTTTTCCTCTTTACAGGAATCTTAATAGATTTGTAGAAGTGTTTCTGTTTTCCTAGACATGCAAAATTATTAACTTCCCTGGGCAACACTGGGAAAATGATCATGCACCTATTGCATACCCTAGCTGTTCTACTGGGCACACATCAGTTTTCAAGAGTGTTGCAAGTAGCAAAAGAAATAGAAATTTAGAAGTAGTTTTGCTAAGGTTTGGGCCAGTCAAGCAGGCCAGAAA
>JASSUY010019174.1:0-10270 GCA_032466535.1 Forpus xanthops | reverse complement strand
GAACAGCCCCAACTCTCTCATCCTATCTTCATAGGGGAGGTGCTCCAGTCCCCTGATCATCCTCCTGGCCCTCCTCTGGCCTTGTTCCAACAGTTCCATGTCCTTTCAATGTTGAGGACACCAGAACTGCACACAATACTCCAAGTGAGTTCTCATGAGAGCAGAGTAGAGGGGCAGGATCACTTCCCTCTATCTGCTACTCATGGTGGAGATTGTGCTGGCATAAGTGAGGCATTAGGGCCAGAAAAGATGATCTGGGATGTCCGAGCACATGTTACCCTGATGGCAACTGACTGCATTCACCTTGCATTCACTCTGCATCCCAAACCACAGCTTGTGGTTCCAGCCCCGTGCCATCCGGCAGTTAATTTCACTCTCAGGTTGTCAAGGAAGTGAGGGGCTTGAATGGAGAATAGGTTTTATGACAAGGTCAGGATGCCTTTAGCTTGATGGCATTGAAGGAATCAATCTGAAATCTCCCCTCAGCATGTTAATGCAGGGGGATGTCTGTGTGTGTAGGAACATGTTCCTGCTAATCCACCCTGACATGTACTGACTCCCTGGTGGCCTTTGGAGATGATCTGTTTTGTTGTCATGCTCATCAGTGACAGCATCAATGCGTGTCCTCTGCAAACATAGAACCATAGAATAGGATTGGTCAGGGTTGGAAAGGACCTTAAGATCATACAGTTCCAACCCCCCTGCCATGGGCAGGAACACCTCCCACTAAACCATGTCACCCGTTTCATGTTCTAGCTCGGTGTTAAGGGTGTTCAAATGACTGGGCACATAAATAATTGAAATCTTAGCTAAAAAAGGAAGGCTGAGAATGTGATTGGGGTCAGCGATGCACGTGAAGTTGTAGGGGGGAGAAAAGGAAAGGAATGCTTGTGATAATAAGCTAGATTTCTGTGATGTCTTTCACCTCGGACACAAAGAGTCGCTGTATGGATGACAAGAGGGTTTTCTGGGAGAGACAACTGATATTCCTCAGGCAAAAGGAGGTGTTGGTTACCCTGGCACAGCGCTGACATCTGCCCCTTGCCATGGGAAGGCAACAAAGTGGGTTGGAGTTGGGGTGGAGAGTGCATCCTCTCCCAGGCACACTGCTCATGATGCAGCACGAAGGGATGGTTTGGTAGGGACTCAGTAAGAAACAAGAAGAGCTGTTTGGAAATGTCATGTGGTTTGAAAATGTCATTTTTCACAGCTGAAAGACATTTTGGCAAGCAGGGAATGCTCCCCTCTCAGCCAGCTGTAGATAACCTCAGTCAGAAGGCAATCTAATTTCTTTGAGCATGGAAGGGGAAAAAAGCCACCCCAAGACACTAATGCCTCTCCTTCCCTTTCATCCTGCTTCTAAACCAGCATTTAGCTGAAGCTGCCCCAATCAGGGGACTCACTGCCTTCCCCATGCTGTGACATCGCCCTGCTTCCAGCTGGGAAGAAAGATGCACCCCCTTGAGATTGCTGATTGCAGCATGTGAGTGTGGACCAGGCTGGATACAAAGGGGGGTGAGGTGATGATGATTAAAACACGCAGGTTTTTCACAGGGTATCCAGGGATTGTTTTCCCTCATAGGCTCAGTCATGTTTGGCAGTGGAATGAACTGTGCTCTGGTTACTGGGAAATACAGCTCTTGGGCTTTGCTTGTGGCTGTTAAGCCTGTTTCCCTAAGGATTGTCCAGAAAGTGCCTCACATGTTCAGGAAACTCACAGCTGCAAACACTCCTGTTCCCAAAGCAAGATGGGGTTTTAATCAGAGAGTATAATACTAAGGGAGTATTTTCGTGAGACCTAGTTACAACTATTGCTTGATGTTGGTCAAGAGGATGCAACGTGATAAGGTGCAAGGGAAAGAAGGGGAAGGGAAGCCACAGAAGACTTTGGAAGAGACATTTACATTAAAAATTTGGGGCTCATGCTCCTGAGGACCCCCAAAAAGCTCATAGATGGAGTAATTTGATGGCACATAAAGGTTAGTGGGAAGGATTCTGCTTGAAACAGCATCATTTTTCTTGCATGATTGCCTTGGAGCTGAGAGAAAGCCTTTGAAATGAGAACTGGGAAGAAAAGGGGAGGAAAAAGTCATATTTTCTTAGTCCCACCCTCCCCTGAGAAACAACAAACCCATACAATAGCATGAAAGCACGCCTGAGCAGGCATACTTGCAGTGTGTGTCTTGGCATTGAATGAGACTGCTGACTCCCACAGATACACATCTCCTTCTGAGCATCACAACTATCTGTCTCCTCCCTGGGGAGCTGACACTGCCCCATGCTCTTGGGTCTCATCCTGGCTCTGCCCCAGGCTTCTTGTGGAAACATCTCTTAATCTTTCTATGAAATGAAGAGATTCTGTCTTGTCTTTTTCTCTTTTCCAGCTTGTCAGTTTGATATGTGAGCTCAAGATAACCACTGCTCGCTTTTGGAACAGAGACTGAGGGTAATGATGCTCTGGTTGCTGTATCTATCCTAATAGTAATGTCAGTCTAGTTCTGAGCAGGTAGAGGTTCAGCAGTACTAGAGCTTAAGGTTTTGATTATCTTCTGTAATGAAAATGCAATGGCCATCAGATTCCTTCCAAAGGGAGGGCCTTAGCGAGAGATGGATGTGTGCCCTGCTACTGCTTGGACAGTGTTTGGGCTGGTGTAGCGCACACCCGTGTGTAGAGGCAGCCCCTGTTATTGCACACCCTCTTGTGGCTTGTAGCAACAGTGGCTGCTCTACAGCATCGCCTGGACAGGGAGAAAAAGATCCAGTTTTACAGGGATCCCCAACTCAACCCTATTAATAAAGGGTTGGATATTGCGGTGTCATCTCGTTGAGCCCAGAAGAGAGATTTCAATCCTCTTGTGATGATGTTGTGTGGGGTCAAAAAAGGGATAAAGTTCTGTGTATGCAGGTACGTGATGTCCGGCCTGACTGCAATAAGTTGTATTTAAGACTTAGCGTGGTTTTGTTTTGGTGTCAGCTTCTATTTGTACCCAGGTTGAAGATCCCAGGGGAGAATCAAGCCCAGCTCTGGGCTGGAGTGGTTTCTGGTGGACACGCTGAAGGCAAAGCATGGTTGGGAATGGTTGAGCCAATGCTGGGCCACATCATTGAAGGGCTGGATTGTAATTTGCCCTGTTGGGAAAGCAATCATGCTGCTTGGTCTGCTCCTGCACCAAATTACAGTGCCCACATTTGGTCTTTTCCTGGAAGTCTGGAAACCCTGCAGCATGTCCCAGGGACTGCGTGCACAGTGGCTGGGGACTGCTGGGGACAGGACCTCTTCAAGCAAAGCAGCTCAGTGTCTGTGCCAGCAGAGATGTGGTGCAGTGGATTTCCACCCCGCCTGAGCTGGGGGAAGTCACAGCAGCCACCCTGGCCACCCGTGTCCCATGTGGCAGCTTGTTTCTGAGTAATCTCACTGCAGAGACTCATAGCACAGGGACATGGAGGGCTACATGTGCTGGCCAGGCTGGGTTTATATGTAAATCCTTTATCTTTGGCTCCCTAATCCATAGAAGGAATAACTGAGGAAGGCTGATGACTTCTTCTGTTCCTGCACACCCTCTGTCCCAAGGCATTTGAGGAGGCTGAGATTTACCATGAACCTGAGGATTTTGCAGCTCCTGTCTTGTCTTTCAAACGATACCAGCCAATAGGATTCAAAGGCTCTTCTCCTCTTTCAACCTCCGTGGACTTTCATCCCTCCTGCTTTGTGTATTCTGTGGGTCCTGGTGCAGCTCTGGGTCACTCCATGAGGTTCTCTTCCAGCCCCATCACAGCTTTCACCATCTTCCTCCTGACAGCAGGAAAAATCTGCTCTTGCCCATTAGGAGCTGTAAATAACCCTGATGATGCTTTTTATCCTCTTTCTTGGTGTCAGGTGGAAGCTGTACCCCCGCGTGCTCAGGGATGTGTCTGTGATGGACCTGTCCACCACGGTGCTGGGGCAGAGGATCAGCATGCCAATCTGTGTTGGAGCCACCGCTATGCAGCGCATGGCTCACGCTGATGGAGAGACAGCAACTGCTAAAGGTGAGCAAAGGCAAACCCCTTCTTCAGCGAGGCAGAGGTAAGCAGAGTGATGCTGTGAAGCCTGGTTGGGTTTCTTGATGCTGCGGCCAGGATGGGTTTGAGCTGCTGCTCAGAGTAATCTGCTGATTTTTGGTTGTTTCTTTACTATTTTCTATTGACTGTTTTGTGGGGAGGCTCTCCATTATGGAACAAAGAGGAGAAATGCAGCATGCAAGAGGGGAATCATTTGCAACATGGAAAATTGAAAACTACATCTATCTACATATCTCTCTCTACATTCTATGAATGTAACACTATATATTGTCACAGCAATTCTCTTCCTGTTACAGCACTGCTTCTAGAAATTGCTCGTCTGGGAAATGCACTTCACAGAACCCCAGACTGGTTTGTGTTGGAAAGGACCTTAAAGCTCACCCAGTTCCAATCCCTGCCATGGGTAGGGACACCTTCCACTACAGCAGGTTTCTCCAAGCTGTGTCCAACCTGGCCTTGAACACTGCCAGGGATGGGGCAGCCACAGCTTCTCTGGGCACCCTGGGCAAGTGCCTCACCACTCTCATAGTGAAGCACTTCTTCCTAATGTCTAACCTTGGTTTAATTTAAATCCTTGTTTTGAAAAGAGCTCTTTGAGAGCATCCTGGACAATCAGTGAGATAAGGGCCTCTTTGGGCTAGATGCTGCAAAAGGATGTTGCCTAAAAGGCTGCAAGAAATGGGCTGTTAACCACAGTTCAGGTGTGAAACCGTTTCCTGCTCCTTTACCCAGCTGCAGGATGACACAAAGTGTAAGAAGTCACAGTGTGTGCCCGTTGCATGGGAACAGCTCTGCGCTGCGCATTTCAGTGCTCTGGCACTGAATGAAAAGGGGTGCAAAGCCTAAATGAGCAATATTAACAGAAATTAATAAACTGTGTGCATGGCTGAACTGTTCCTCTAACAGCGTTCCCATGAGCAGTGCTGCAAATGACGATGTGAAGTCTCATTACCTGCCCTGCAGTGGGAGCAATGGGCAGTGGGTCTCAACACCCATTAAAAAGCCCCATCGCTGCAGTGTTCACCATGAGGGGCAGGAGAACTCCAGCAGCGATCTCTGTAAAAGCACAATTCTCCCTTCTCATAGTATGTGTGCAGACGTTTTTCCCTCTTCCCAAGGGGTTTATTAGGAAGTCCAAGATTTTTTCCCTCTTGTGTGTGCCGCCGTATTCCACACGATGGAGCTCCAATACCTTGAATTGGTTTGTAAAGTGGTATCTGGTGGTGCTTTGGCTATTCTCGTGCATTTCTGGCCCAGGTTATGCTGGGAGGGAACTCTGAAGCATTCTACTGTTCAGTGTGAATGTATTAATGCAGTGTTAAGAGACAGATTTGAAACACACAATATTCGGGATGTTCCTTAGCAAAACTCCCCACCAATGCTACAGCCCGGCCACATTCTACGGCATAAATCTCCAATGACATATGGAGTCCAGCGGTAACGATGAGGCTGATGGTATGGTTGTGGTAGGTAAGTTTGGATCTCCCTGGCTTTTGTGCACTTATATTTTCATATTTTAAGGTAGGATTATTTCATTTCATATGTTTAGGGTTTCAAGCTGGAGAGCTTGGTGAACTGGCAATGGTTTGAATGTGGCATCCAATAAATTGTCTATTGGAGCTGGTAAACTTTGCTTTCAAAGTTGACAGTAATTCAAGCCACAGCTTCTGCACTGCAGCAGTGTTTCTTGTAGCAAAAAAACCACTTCAGTTTTGTGCTCTGTTCGAGGTGGAGTGAGGTGTTCAGTGCCAAGCATTTGGTTTGACCTTCTAAGGCGACAGGGGATTAGCCATAAACTACACCTTTGGCTTAAAGGTTCCCTTAAACTTGGGACATTCGGGGTCAGGGGGTTTGAAACATCCAACCTGTCTTAAACTGTGGTACTGCTGAAATATAAGCGAGCAGTTTGTCAGCTGCTTTGTGATTTACACAAGCTGAAAGTCTCATCACTGGTCTCGTGGCTTTTGCAAACCCCAGTGTACTCTGTAAGCTTGGCTCTTAGCTCAGGTGTGTAGGAAGTGACACATGGTGGTGCCTCTGTTGTTATGATGATCATGGAAAAGGATCCACATTTCACAGAATCACAGAATGGCTTCGGTTGGAAGGGGCCTTAAAGCTCATCCAGCCCCAACCCTCTTCCTCTTTGTATTGTGAGACTGACTCCTGGTCTTGCCAAGGAATTCCCTGCAGTAACAAGAGTTCTGCTTTAAACTCTCTGCTCTTCCAGCACCTTTGCCCATATGTGGCAGCACAGATGTCCTCTCTAGGGACAGTGTCATGGTGTCTTTTATTAACTTAAAGTCTCAGTCCCCACTTGGAGCTTTGGCAGCTCCCTCTGGCTAGTGGGGAGCTGCTCCTTGAGGGGTGCTCCTGCAGCGACCAAGCTGGTAGAGAGGGATGCACATCTTACCCAAAACAAGGCAAAGCCTGGCAGCTCCCCTTAAACACACCTCCATTGACAGTTCTGTTTCATTAGTAAAGAATCTTTTGGGGGGCAAAATTGATCAATTGTAAGTTTAAAAGCTGCTGGTGACAGGCCATGCAATACAACACAACTTACTGCAAAGGTTATCTAACTCCACTCTGAACACAATAAGCTGTAGCCCTGGTCAGAACTTGCCCAGCTTCAAATACAAGGTTGGATTTAGTTACACTTCTGTTTGCTAGATTTAAAAGCAGCAAAATGAAAAGCTATTGTCCATATAGGCTGTCATGAGGCTGCTCTTCAGTTTCCTTTGATGCATACAAGTGGACCAAGAGACCCCACGGAGGAGGCTCTCTTGTTCTTGACATGGTTTCACAGACCTTGGCGGTTGTCCCACTTTCCCCAGGTCTGTCTTCAAGTATATTCCCAAGCATTTTAGTCCTAATTCATCAGTTTATATTGCAGTTTCCCAAAGAATGGATTTTCTGTTCTGTGGAAACTGAAAAATTGGGAGCGAAATCATTTTGGATTAACTGAAATGTTTAATTTGACCCCAAACACAAAGTTTTACTTCATTTTCCTATGAATGCTTTTCGCCATAGCTCTGTTTTGAGACAAAAGTGTTAGCTCAGCAGAAAACATTTCCATGTTGAAAATATCCACCCATGACATTTTGACTTAGGTGAATTTTTGTTGTCCTTCCCACTCCAATTTCAACCTCTATAACTAAAAATATTTGCCAACTTTAATGAATAATCTCAGCCACCACTGAAGAGCAATGGGCAGTTCCCCAAACACTTTGCAACAGGACTCTTCTGATTCTACAGGGGTTAGTGTTTTCTTGCTTGTCCATCAGAAGATTCGCTATTCATTTGCCATCCCAACTTCATTCTGTGTGATCCTTGTCTTGTCTTAGAATCATAGAATCACAGAACAGTTTGGGTTGGAAAGGACCTTCAAAGCTCATCTGGTCCAACCCCCTACAGTGAGCAGGGATATCTCCAACTAGATCAGCTTGCTCAGAACCACATCCAGCCTGGCCTTGAATGTCCCAAGGGATGGGGCATCCACCACCTCTGTGGACACCTGTGCCAAGGTTTTACCACTCTCATTGTAAATAACAGATTTTCCTCACATCCAGCCTGAATCTCCCCCCTTTTAGTTTAAAACCATCACCCCTTGTCCCGTAACAGGCCCCAATACAAAGTTTCTCCCCATCTTTCTTATAGACCTCTCTTAAGAACTGAAAAGCTACTATAAGGTCTCCCTGGAGTCTTCTATTCAGGCAGCACTCCCTTCAAGTGCTCCTGTAAATAGGACCCGCTTTCAAGAACACCAAAGCAAACCCTCCTGTACCAGCTGCTCAGCAAGAAATAGCAACTTTTTGAAACCTTAATCAATGATAATCAGATTTGTAACATCTGAGATTTCTGTTCTGATCACGTTGCTGCTCATTACCTGATGCTATCGCCCTGACCCATCACCTCATGCTCTTGTGCTTCAGCCCAGAAGCAGTATTGCAATACCCAGCTTCTGTGACTTGCTGAAGACCAGACGGAACAACCTGACGGCTTTCTTGGCCTGAGCTTTTGAAAGCTCTGACTGGTGGCTGCTCAGATGTGAAGTTTGGATGTTTACCCTCTGCAATTGCTCCTAGGTAGCTGAGTTACTGCTGATGCAAGAAGGGTCTCACCATCACCTGCGATGTGATGGCACCGTTTGCTTTGCCAAACGGAGAATAGGAACGCTGAGTGAAGAGCTTTTTAGTTGAGTTACTGGCAGCTTTATTTCCACTAGAAAGGAACCCCTTTGTTCCTTTGGCTCTTAACAGACTTCTAATGTGCTTCTTGTTTGCTCTGATGCTGTTGAGCAATGAGCACAGTTGCCTTGTGCTCAGTGCACATGCCTGTGACTATGAAGGAGGGATTTTGCAATCTGCTGCTATTGGTGCTCAGCCACAGTGAAAACAGCAGGACTTTGTACCCATGTTTCATAGAATCACATACTAGTTTGTGTTGGAAAGGACCTTAAAGCTCACCCAGTTCCAACCCCTGCCATGGGTAGGGACACCTTCCACTACAGCAGGTTTCTCCAAGCTGTGTCCAACCTGGCCTTGAGCACTGCCAGGGATGGGGCAGCCACAGCTTCTCTGGGCACCCTGTGCCAGCACCTCAGCACCCTCATAGTGAATAACTTCTTCCTAATGTCTATTCTCCATCCCCCCTTTGGCAGGTTAAAGCCATTTCCCCTTGTCCTGTCACTACAGGCCCTTGTCCAAGTCCTCCTCCAGATTTCTTGTTAGCCCCTTTAGGTATTGGAAGGCAGTTATAAGGAGTCCCCTTAAGAAGTCTTCTCCTCTCCAGGCTGAACATGCCCAGCTCTCTCAGCTTGTCCTTGCAGGAGAGTTTCACTGCTACCCATGTGCTGTTCCCCAGAAATGTTAATTTTGAGGTATGGCTACTGCAGAGTCCTTGAGAGAACAGTGTTCACGTGGGACAAAATGGCCTGGACTGACCTGGCCCTGACTCCCAGCAGAGACCATCATGGCCGGGGGACTTTCTGATGCAAGTATACGCAGGCAGTCTGGCACAACAGCCCTCCTCAGATCAGCCAGATCCATCCTGCCCATGTGTATCTTTCCCTGCTGCCTCCAGCCTTCCTGCACAGCTGACACAATGTGTTGCGTCAACACAAGGATCATAGGCACAACTCACACGCAGTGTTTTGTAAGGGGTGAGTGAGGAAAGGCCAGGCAGGGGATTTCTCAGTCAAGCATGGTTTGTCAAGACAGAAATGTTGAGTACTTTAAACAAGTCTGTTTCTTAGGAGATGCAGCTCCAAGAACGTAGCTACTTCTCTTGAGAAATACCACCGTGGCAAAAGGACATTGCTCTGGTTCCAAGTAAGGTCCTCCAGCCCCTAACCTGAGGGCAGTAGATTCACTGGTGGATTCAGGAAGAATGACCACAGTGGGGCAGTTGGGCTGCATGCTTCCGAGATGTCCCTTAAAGGGAAATGATGGGAATTTGCAGTTAGAGGAAGACAGGAAGTTCCCATTCCCATACAAGGTAACCTGGATAAATACACAAGAACTGGGCTCTTCTCCAGTGTTTGCCCATGAAGTATGTTGCTGCTGGGTTACCCACAGGTACAAACTCCATATCATTCCTAAACCAGTTAGCAAAGTGATGTCCTATCAGATGAAACTGAAGATTCAGGATGAAAAAGGGGCTAAAAAGATTATCACTCTGTTCTCCTGTGAATTCCCAAGTGGGTCCTGTCCCATGATCCACTTGATATGCTGCTGTGTAAAATGCTTCATCTGAGTTCTCTAAGAATGAGGAAAGACTCATCTTACTGAGGTCCGTGTTCCATGGTGAGAAGGTACAACCTTGCTTGTGGCTTCCCTGGGCTAAGTGCAAGGAGGTAACAGTGGGGCTGAGAAAATTCCTTTGCACATGGAGCAAAGGCTGTGAGGTTTCCCTTTGCTAGGAACGAATTCTAGTTGCATCTGGCCCTGAAACAAGGTGGAGAACAAATAACTCAAAGCTTTATCATCCTGACATTGAAAACTTCCCCAGCCTCTTGTATCCCAGGCACAGCTACAGCTTGAGCAGAGAGGAGATTCAGAGCAGCCCTGCAGAGAAGGACTTGGGAGTCTTGGCTGATGAGAAAATGAGCATGAGCCAACTTCAGTGTGTGCTCACAGCCCAGAAAGCCAACCGTATCCTGGGCTGCATCAAAAGGAGTGTGACCAGCAGATCAAGGGAGGTGATCCTGCCC
>JASSUY010019173.1:0-53845 GCA_032466535.1 Forpus xanthops | reverse complement strand
AAGCTGAAAATCCAAAACACAGTGCTGCACCAGCTACTACTTAAAGAAAAATGACTGCTGCTGCTGAACCCATGACAGAGGAATTTAAGATCCATAGGTTGAACCTTATCTATTTGGAAGACCACAAAATCCATAGCTATATAAGCAGAGGACATTAAGTATAAAAAGTCTCCATTGCTTCTGTATTTTGTGCTGCTATGTATTTTGGAATTCAAATGTCTAGTTCTGTCTTCTGCAGCTCAGGATGGATAGCAAACTACTTGTTAGGATTCAGAAAGCAGTCAGGCAAACAATTGCAGCATTGGAAAGTGCATCTTACCATGAGCAACAAGAATTCATCAATTCATCAAATGTTAAGAGGTGGCTAGATCCCAGCCTGTGGTACCAGAAGGAATAGGTATTTTGTAATGGAGGGCTCCTTTATCCAGCAGACAAAGTGTAACAAGATCTAATGACTGGAAGATGAGAAAATCGTATATTAATTTTTTTTTATATAGAGCATGTTTCATTAACTCCCCAGCAAGATTTTCCTGTTTGAGGTAAATTATTTATACTGGGCCATTATAACACCAAGACTACATATTTTTCTTAGAAATGCTTTTTAGCTCAAGAAAAAAGGTTGAATCTTGAATGTAAAATTGATGAAATCCGTGTTAGTTGATCACAAAGGTTGTATTGCAGCCCTTGCTGATGCCCAGCAATGACAAAAGCACAGCTAAGCACCAGGTCTAGACCTCAAAAGAAACCAGTTAATCCAAGTCCTCCTGACAGCTAGAAGAAACTGGTTTTGTGCTGTCTAACTATGAAGTAGCTGCAGCTGTAGCAGACTACACAGGGTTATCCTCCTCTAGCACCCTCCTTTTCCAATTTGCATAGTCCGGCTCTGGGATGGAGCAGAAGAAATCCTCGGTCACAACAGCTACATCTTGCTTGAGGGCTTGAAAAAGGTTTTCAGAGAGTTAATATGCTCCCTCAGAAATCAACAGCAAAGCCAGGTACATGGCATCTTAAACATGCATGCTAGTTTGGCTAGATGTTAAATCCAACATGGAGGGGAAACAATACCAGAGAAAAGCTGCTGTCACATTTACCTGTATCTGGATTCATGTGGGTGTGCTCTGTTACATACTAATTTAATGATATTGAATCATCACGAAGTTCAAGCTGAGCTGACTTCCAGCTCCTTGAAGTTCATATAGCTGTGACACTTTCCAACAGCTGAAAATTTATCCTATATACTTTTTAAAATCTATCATCTCTAACAGCTCCCAAATTTCAGCTTTGTTGAAACTGCTTTCTCAGTCCTTCTGCCATCTGCTTTTTGCTGGGTTCACATGTGTTTCTCTGGCAGTGACTCCACAGAACATTTGAAGCAGTGAAAAGCACAATGGAAGTGATATTTTAAAGTGTCTTGCCTCATTTAGGAGTTAAATGCACTTATATCACAAGTGCATAATGATTAAAAATTTATCAGAAACTAATATATCTATATACGGGTATAAATTTCTCTGCAAAGTACTCACTGACTGCTGACAAAACCGAGCTCTTACAAGGTCTGTGAACACAGTCTAGCATATATTCCACACTTGAAGAGTCGCACGCATCTCTTATACAACCACTGAAGAAAGAAATCTCCATGCCAACATTCAAACTCTGGACAGGAATGCAAGTCAGACATCATTTTGCCATGATGACAGTAATCACCACTGTACAAAAAGATCTTTTCTAAAAGGAATTGTTTCTAGAAAGCCGAATACCCAAACTGTTTATATTTCTCCTACCTTTGCTAGAATGAATATCCTTCCGTAGTACATCCACGATGCACTGAAACACATTAAAAGAGGGAGCAGGAAGGGAGGTTACCATTTTGTTTCAAATTACAAATAAAAAACAATCTTTCAAATTTTACTTTTTTCTATATGACTACATCTCATTCCAGTCCAGGAGATACAGTTATCTTCTGGATTCATCAGTTAATTTATTCCTCCATTTGTAGAAGGGACTGCATTTTCTCTTTTTGCAATAGTCAGTTGATACAGTCTTGCATATTTGTTGAAAACAGATATTTTGTTCATCACCCTTTCTGCCAAGAGACTGGATAAATTGAAAATAAAGAGAGGGATATTAACGTAATTGTAGCAAACCATTAAAAAAACTAACACAATTAAAAAATGAAATCTTTATAAGATAACCTGTTTATTCAAAGCTGGAGTTGGCAGAGATAAAAAGACAAAAGAAGACTTCAAAATAGGCATGACTTCCTCTGATCTGAGTTTTTGCACTCATAAAAGTTTTAATTCCATATTATGATGCATTTCTTCAGGCACAGCGGTCAAAATACGATGAGGCCCTTAGGTGGAAAATTAGAATATAAAGACTATCAACTGCCAATTAATCTTGTGAGGTCAATGGGAAACAGCCAGAATTGCTGTTTCCAGATGGGTGAAAAGAGGCTGCAGAATTTAATTTATCCTGTTACCCATTCACTCTGGCAGATTTCCAAACCTGTGCCCTCAAAAAAGGTACTGAAAGACCAATGAGTCAGCAAGATTTGGAGCTTTACCTGTCAGCTTCTTATAGTGCCTGGGCTGAAGATGCAAATTCACCTGCCAAGAGGATAGATGGGAGACGTTGCTGTGCCACCCTTATGTAGCAAAAAGGAATGGCCTGCAGTGGGTATCATGTGTCCAAAGGTGACGTGTTAATTGCACATATTGCATATAGCCCAGGAAGTGCACAGGAGAATGATTCACTGTTTAATATTATTTGAGTGTTAATTTAAATATCAGTAGCGCTGGTTAAAAATCTCTAAACAGTTAAAAAGCTAGTCACACTTTACATCACATTGTATGTTTAAAGAGAAGACAGTATTGACTTACCAGAAAAAGCTGAGTGCTTTCAGTGTTAGACGTTGACACGTAAAATGAGCTAGCAAGTGGTGTTTGTCAAGAGCAACTGAGAGATGTTAAAATAAATAAAAAAATAATCACGTCTTCAAATAAAAAAAAATCTCTGAAATCTTCAAAGCAATGGCTGAAGGTGTGAATGCTGTCACTGATTTGTACAGCTTTGTGCTTCCCTAGGAAAAAAAACAAGTGAGAAATATTTGTATTACTGTGTGTTTTGGCTCACATTTTCTCATCAAAAGGCGCTATTTGAACTTAAATTACTGAGCAAGCTGCAGCATATTTATGGCTGTGGATCTCCAGAGACAGTTTTGAATACTGCGGAGGAGCCCTGTGCTGACAAAGCCTCTTTTAAACTGCAGTCGACCACACCACTCAGCCCAAGCTGATTTTAAATACCTCTGTAATAAAATCAGGTATAACAGATAACCCCTGTGGGTGTCTATTATGGCCACTACCCTATTAATTCACTCATGTAGTAAAAAAAATGAATAGTCTTAAATATAAAATGCTGTCTCTTTAAAATATGGTGTGTATTAGCTCATTACAAATGGTCTTAATAGAGTACTGGTAACAGACAAAAGTATAGATGAAATAACATCTTCCTTACAGACTCAGTTTATGATAAGTATTTATATCTGATGATATACAGTTAATCTTTACCTTAAGCATAAGTTACCATTTCTGACAAGGGAAACTTTGCTTTTGTGTTTTCCAGAAAATGCCACCAAATGTCCACCAAAGAAGACAAAGTTATTAAGTGGACAAGTGAGAGGCCACAGATTTCCACTACTACTGTAGGAAGACAAAAGTATTTACTAGCAGGAAAGTCAATGTGATAAGAATGCAAACCACCAAAAGGCAAGAGAAAGTAAAATATGGCTTAAATTGTGATGAAGAGGATAAGGAAGGCTTATGGGTGTTTATGCTGATCAGGTTAGTGGCTTGGAGTACGACCTAAAGAATGGATAAGATGGATTGCTCTAATGGTGTTACCTTTATCTGGGGTAAGAATGGCAATGAATAATAGGGCTTTAATTGGCAGATTCCTTTTCACCTGTGCTGAATAAGTGTTCTCACTTGTGCCTGCTGGAGTTACAGATCCTCAGAAGGGCAAAGGCAAGCTGGCATAAATAAAAAAAGACAAAGTAAAAGGTGAGCACATTTTGACTCAGTGAGCCCAGTGTTATACTAGGCTGCGTGTACACTCCTGAGGTAGCATTCATAAAGTACAAAGAATGGCACAAACAATGACAACGAAATGGGGAATTTTGGCAATGGGGCTGTGTGCTTTATAGACTAATGCTGTTTTTGCAGGGTTTTTTAACATGAAGTTGCTTTGTCCTTTCATAATATAACATACTGGCTGTTTTGGTCTGTTTTCTCTGCTGGAGGGGAAGAGCTCTTTGAAAGTGAAAAAATTGATGAGCTGAGTTTCTCATTTAAGTTTAGACAATCACAGAATTTAGGTTTCCTTCATGGAAGCTGAGGTGGGTGCTGTTTTTTCTCTTCAGAAGACATTTCAGTGTGGGGAAGAAGGGAAGTCTGTGGGGTGACACCCAAGCCTGGGGGAAGCTGTGGGGTTCAGGAGGTGCGATGGAAGTTTGGAGGCCTCACCAAGCAGCCTTGCATGCAGCTATGGATTGCTTCTCAGGCTTTTTTCTCTTCTGTTGTTATGGAAACAGCCTGCTGAAGGGCTGCTGAGGTTCTAATTCCTGTATGTGCAATGAAGGCAGGTAGGCAGGGGATCATTCTGTGTAGTTCTCAAACTGAATAAAGATGCAGATATTATTTTACATACATATTAAGTAAACACAGATAGTCAGAGCCCTAACATGGAGGCATTTTTAGGATGATGATGCTCATAAGAAAGCCTGTTGGTGAGAATTTCTGCAACCACCTGTAGGCATGTACATCACCGTGCAGAATGACGAAGTTTTCTTATGAACACCGTGTTGTTATGCATCCTTGCCTAAGGAGACACCTGATTATTCCCAGAGACAATTGTATGTGGTGCATATTTCATTAGGAGAGTCCCTATGTTTCTCCAGTTAATTTCAAAGCTGTATTTTCAAACCTGAAGTTCCAAGAGCAAAGACCAGAAGATAAAAAACTGCCAGGCTAACAGTGGTGATTTGGAGAAAGAAGGCAGTCTGACACCTGAGATAATTCAGCAACTCTCAATGCTTGAAGGCTGGAGATAATCATTCAAAGAGTGTTATTTCATCCATGATCACATACATCATCCAAGCAACTGCTTCTAATTCCTTCCTTGGCAAACCAGACTGTGGTTTTGGATTTTCGGTTCTTTGTATAGTCAATCTGATGCTCTCAGCCTGTGAGCCAAGACAGTTTTCTTTGAGACTCAATTACTTCCTTCAAGACTCAATTACTTCCTTCAAGAATGAACTTGCAAGAGGCAGCTGCTAGATGTATGCACTCATGTGAGCATGCCAGGGAAATATATCTGATAGCAAAAAGGTCAAAAGAGATGGCTAGTCCCTCTAAAGTCCCTAGTGGGCTTTCTACCCCACCTTCTTTGCAGGACACCAAAGGAAGAAAGCTCCTTTCTCTTTCTCCCCCAGGCATGCTTGATTCACTCCTTGCTCCCTCTCTATTTATTCAGCTGCACAATCTGCCTAAGACTATGTAAAGTCTGTAAATTAGGCAGCAATATTTAAGCATGGAACAAAACCATCACAAGCCAATTCACAGTCTCCACAGGAAGAAAGAGTAAAGAAAAATCCTCCAACGCTGTTTCACTAATGAACCTCACACCTTTGTAGTAAAAGCGAGATTATCTGCAGTTCTCTTTTTCTTCCAAGTATATTTTCAGCTCTTTGCTGAGGCTGCTAATCAATGCACCAGATAATGCCAGCTCTGAATGTCATTCTGTATATGAATATTTGTCCATTCAATATTGCCAGTAGAAGAATCAAGTTCACACAGGGTTCTGCAAGCTCTCATAAGTAAAAGCTCAGTCTTTACAAGTTAGACCATGAGGTATCTCTGAATCTGGGGACAAAGGAATATGTCCAGGAAAGAAAGAGTTGCATTGTAGTAAACTTCTTCTCTGGCACTTCCTATCCTGGGGTGCACTGGGATGGAGTCAGATCTTCTGGTGCCCTCTCCTGGTGCATAGCATCACAATCTCCCCCATAGTAGTGGAACAACCAGAGTGGTCTACTGGTGGTAGACTGGCATCACAAACTGGTATTTATTTACTGTTGCCTGTTATAATCTCTGAATTCAAATCAGCAAGCCTCATGCCCTGGGAAAGAGGGGGCTTGAGCAAACCTAGAAGATGTGCAACCATGCCAAGCCTGTCCAGTCAAATGAACAGCGCTGCAGTGACACACAGGCATATGAATTGCTTTTGGAAGTACCACAGCCATGCGTTCAGGGCCATGAAATGATCCCAGGATTTTATCTAACACAGTTCTTTTGATCTGAAGCTGGTTTCTTCAAGGCTAGCTTTGCACTGCTGTGAGCTGCCTGGTGTAGATAAAACCAAACCCTCTTCTTACTCTTGTGGAAGGGGCTGCTTGTGTAAGATATCTCACAAACAGGAGACACAGGCTTGCAGTCTGGGTTACTGCCATTTGAGGGGCTTCCTAAATAAATCAACCCACACATTACACCTTTAGTGTAGATATCAGCGACAGAAAATTCTTGTGGGCACCAAATAAATCATAAAGATGTCTTTTACCTCACAAAGATTAGATACTGACAGCTTCTTCTGTCCTTACCTACAAGATACACAAGCTCTTTCCCCTGCAGAGATCTCATTCTTGAGAAGATAAAAAGATTTGGTGTAATGAGAAAAGATCATTGCTATAACTACCAGATTCACAAGAAAAACATGATACAAGCAGTAGAAAAAAAAACTGTGATGAATAGACAGGTTTTTATTAGCTAATAGCATATGATATCTCAAATTTCAGTGCAGAAAAGGTGAAATCTGGTATTGCACAGTCTGTCCCTACTTTATTGCCTCTACCTGAAAAGGAAAACCTGTCGTGTCTTTCCATCGGTGTTTGCTCATGAAAATTACATTGCCTTCAGTTAGCCTGAACTAAACTGAAGGAACATGTCTCTAGAAAGTGCACTTCCCAGAGTAGGCAGGATCACGGAGAAAAGATTATCATACAGGATCAACATTGCACTAATTGGAGAAATTGGTGTTTCAGCTGCTGCAGTTTTGGAGTACCGGAATGAATTAAAACAGATGAAGCTGACATTAAGCAGGTATTGAGAAAAAGTACCAAAGACTGGGAAAGTAAAGCTGTGTGCAAGATGAGGTGGTGTTTTATCACTGTGTGATGTTTCCTAATTCCATAGCTCTTTGTTTCTCTGATTATGCAAAGTGACCTGAGTCTTTTTAACAGCAAATCTATAGGGCATAGAAGAAATATCGCGCCATCTACCTGCACCAGATGTTAGGAACACTCAACCACTCAGAGGGTCAGCAAGACACTTAGAAAAGACCAATCTTATCTGCCTCCTCAAGTCTTCCTCACACAAACTCACCCCTCAGTTGCCATGAGGAAGTATCTTCAACTTGAACATGTATCATATATTTACTACTTTTTTTCTACTTCAGGGCAGTACATTGCTACCCAACACATAGAGCCTCCTATGCATCAGTCAATAGATGAAAAGACAGTCTCTAGTTTACAGCTGCAACAACAAAAGCTGTTTGAATGCAGAAAAGAAAGAAATTGGCAAAAGAGAAAGACGAGACAATGCGGGGCATTATTCCTTTCCACAGGGCTCTACGAGGCCACGAGCACTAGGTAGTGCCTTCTAACAAATACATATTTTTGCCTTGATTAATCAGACTTAAATGGATACACAGACTAGTGTTGTGTGTAAATCCCTTTTTCTATTTAGAGTAAATTCAGTGAGAGCATTTTCCAGAAAATACTGATAAAATAAAATGTCCTCAGGGAACTATATACCATCCCTTCAGCTGCTCATTATATAGCTTGCTCTAATAGCTCATGATACTGAATTTTGTATCCTAGGTGCTGATCAAAGAAACATTTTGCCAAAAAAGGAAAAAAAAAAAAGCCCTGTTTTGAGAAATTTCTAAGCACTGATTATATCACTGTGTCACATTTGGGAGGCTTAGTGAGGCAAAGGCGGAACTAGATCCAAGTAGGTCAAAAGGTGTTACATGAAAATAGAGGATAAATCAGTAATTGGGTAGGGGAGAGGTGCTGTTCTGGGGCATTCTTGCTTATAATCTTTCATTTACATAGTGGAATAATCTTCAAAATAGGGATTATTATAATGTATGAATGCCTAATTGAAAGAAGGTGCTGCAGTTAACTCAGGAACCGCTTAACTTCAATCCCTTTTGTCATCCCTAAATGTGAATCCAAATTTAAACATGGAGGAAAAATACATGGTGTATTCAGGAACAAACAAAGGTATTGTCTGACATAAGGAGCTTATGTAAATGGGGGATGGCAGAGCTCATTTCACAGGAAACCTTTCAAATACCTCAATAAATCATGAAAAAGAAAAAAATAAATCTTTCTTTTAAGGAGATTTGCAATGAGATTTTACCTGTCCAGGACTGAGGAGGGACAGCACTGTTCATGGAAAAGAAGGAGCTTTGCTAGCATCTTCCTAAGCATTAAATTGTAAATAAATATCATTTTTTATGTGCATGTGCTTGTGTGAGAAGGTTTCCATTATGTGCCCACTGACAATTTGCTGATTTTTAAACTGAGGTGATATCATGGAGGGATGGATGCACCTGCAGCAGTGTTTTATATCCTTTCAGTCCCCCTTTACATACCAGAAGATTAATTTTTGCTTTTAAAGGCACAGAGCTTATTAAAAAAATGTAAAAGGTGCCAGTACTACACTAGCTTGAAAAGGCAGTGAATGTGATCCAATGGATAAAATGTAGGGTCAGAGACCCTGGACATTTCTATTCTACTGAGCGCTGTCACTATCCTGCCATATAATCTCAAGTAAACTACTTCCTTCTCTCTTACTATTCTTATGTTTTAATTTTCCATTTAGACTGGAAGAACATTGGAGATGGAACTATCTCCTACTACATATCTATAGAGTTCTTCAGTTCACAGTGTTCTGCTCTCAGTTGTTCTTGGAAGGCTAACAATTATAATTACATGGAGGCAGGATGCATGTGGATGCAACATTACTTTGTTCAGGATAATCAGCTCAATTCTATCAGTGAAATCTCTCTCAATTATAGAAGAATCCATGTGTGAGACTGAGACAGCAGAAATCAATCCTAATTACTCCCCACTGACTGCATGATTCTCCTGTGTAAATCAAGGAGAAGGGACATGAAGTTCCCAACACGGGTGGTGGTCGTTGCAAATTCCTTCTCATCAGAATTTGTTACTGCCCTGTTAGGAAATGCTTGTGCTATGCCAAGCAAGGATACCAGCAGAATTTATGTCAGCAATGTTAACAAAATGGCCATTTGAAGCAGAAAAAACAGTTATAAAACTCATCACACACCTTTTCTAGACAGAACAGCGCCCAACCTGCCTCCCTTCCAGCAGGATGTTCTGAGCAATGAATTCAATAGGTTATCTAAGAAAAAATACAGAGATCCTTATGTTCCATGCCAGGTGAGAACTTCATAAAATGATTTCCTTCTCTCAACAGAAAAAAAAACACATTTAACATTCTTAGTAAATCTCCTTTATTCTGGTATAGGCTCATGAATCTGTCTTGAACCCAGGTTCATCTATAGACGGAAACTGACTTTATCTGTCACCACTCCCAAGGCGTGCAGCAGGAGAGAGGTGGGTAATCTCTGGGGTTGGAGAGTACAGGGATAGAAGCAGACACTAAAACTGACCCACACCTGGCAGGAGCTCCTGGCTCACCCTGAAGCCACCTTCAGACTGCCTGGAGATGAAGTGGGAGCTGGGTTAGTCTCAGTAACAACAGTGGCATGCACAGACAATTTTACTGCTGTTCTAAGTACCTCTTGGGCATCCCTGATAATCAAGCTTCATGTCTATGTGTACTATTACAAAATGAAGGAGTGAATGGGTTGCCATATTTCATTTAATCATCTTGTTATATTAGACTCCTGAATAGGCTCGCATAAGTCTATTTGAGTTACAAAAGATATTGAGCACTGTCTACCCAAAACAGTTATAAAAAAGGAGTCAGTGCAGACAGCCTGTGCTCATGGCTGCAGTGCCATTTCATTCTGGTTGCTCACCTCAGCATATAAACCTTTTATTTTTATCCACTGACATCCCAGTGCCTGTCTTTTGAAATGTCTGCTATAAACCCGCACAGAAGCCACACAGGAATTAGAAAGGTGCTGTGTCTCAGAAAATATTTTTTTGTCCAGTGTTTACACAAATCAGAATGAAATTATTCAACAGTCTTGAAAAGACAAGACAAGACAGTGCAGTGAACAAAATAAAGCAATACCCCATACCTTTGTGCAGCACATCCTCTCTTTATTTGATGCAGAGACAGAATGAGACAGAATGCTTCTTCCTGGCATGAATTGCATGTCCAGAGGTTATACCCACACATCGGAGAATACAGAAAAGAATATAAAATAAAATTGGAGGAGACAATCAGTGGGATTTTATTTTAAACTCACAGCCTGAAGATCAAAAGGTCAGCTTCAAGTCTCCAGCTTTTCTTACAGCAATGATTGGCTGAATTGTGCAGCTCTTCTCTAGGGCTAGATCTGGAAGTTATATACATTCTTTGTTATAATTCCACCTTGCAATAATCTGCCACAGTAGGAATTATGGTGGTGTCAGAAGATTATTCTGTACCTGTTTCCATGACATTTGTCCCTCACAGAGGAAGTGTAAGTACTGGTGACATCTACCCGCAGTGGTGCCTTGTCACTCCTGTTAAGACATAGCTGGGAAGCAAAGAGAAAGAAGGAAAAAAATAAAGAAGACATAAAAATAGGAGCAGAAAGTGGAAAGCAATCTAACTTCTCCCTGCCCTATCACTCCTGCCAACAAAGTGAAACAATAAAGGTGCACAAGAAAACTCAGTACAAGTCAGTAAAGAGAAAAACATGTTGGAAGTATACAGAGAGATGCGGGACAGCCCAGGCTTTTATACAAAAGCCATATTAGAAGCTATCCTCTCTCTGAAATATTGGGAAACCATGGATACTCCTGAAATGAAGGACTACTCAGGGTGATCTGTCAATATCAATAGGGAAAAAAGACAGATGAAAAGCAGGCTATTGCAGAACTATTACAGCTGGATGCTCTGACTGAAGTTAGACATTTGTTAGCAGGAGAGAAAAATAATAACTTCGGAAAAAAAAACCTGAATAAAGTTAGAAAATGTTCTCTACAGAATGAGTGCCACAAACACTAAAACTGAAGCTTGAATTAAGCTTGAAACCCCAATTTTCAAGCAGTCCAAAACTTTCCCTCTGGTGTCTGTTAACTTTCTAGTAATCAAAAATGGGATGAAGGGGCCTAAGTTACTACCTTTTGCTATTCTTATTACCTGTATCTTCATTCAGCAAGCTACTCCAGGCTTACAATTCCATGATATTATCTCATCCCTTAGCTATTGGTGGGAAATGGGAAAACTAACTTTTCAAGACTGTTATAAAAATCTCATTTGGTCTCAGTATCACTGATACATACTACCTGTGGTATCGATAGCATCTGTTACTCTCAGAAAAAGAGCTTTTATATGGAGAAAAAAAAGGTAGTTTTATTTACTGAACAACATAGTCTGCCACAAACAAATCTTTAGCTTAAAAATCTAAGATGGACACCTTTCTTATAGCCTTCAGTGTTTTAATCCTGTCGTGGCTTAAGCCCAGGACAAATCCCATCTTACTGAACAGCAATATGAAAAGAAATAAATCTGAGTTTTGTAGCTATGTGACACCAAAATCTCACTGATTTCAGATAGACCATAAACACATCACTGTCCCAAATTCCCATTTCTATGAAGACAGAGGTTTGATTTACAAGAACATATGCCACTTTTAAAATATTAACCAGTTTTTTATCTTCCTTCATTCTGATGCACATGTTAAAGAGTTTCCAGTATTTCTGCTTTCTTGGCCAAGCAGAAATATTTATTATACTTGTTAAAGTTTATATTACCCTGTAGCAAAGCAATTTATCATTACTATACATGAATGACTTTCCTGATTATTAAAATACTGTTAAAGTGAAAACTCTTCAGCTCACCACACTTCTAATTTATTCTTGTTGTTTAACTTCAATTGGAAATAGCTGCAAAATAATACATCTGGTCTAGAAATTGGGACATGGGATAGATAGTCACAAAGGTGAGGGGAAGCGTCCAATTGACAAGGCTGAGTATATTGTACAGATACGGTCTAGGTTTCCAGACTGTTATCAGGGCCACACGGCCATGAAAGGTTGGTTTTGCCTCTAGATAGTAGATCTGCTTCAAACTTGCATTAAGAGTGCCATACCCTCTTGGACTGAGGGTGGCACGTGCTGAGAAATTCCCAGTGGGAAATACGCCTTCAGTGAATATTCTCGCTATGAGCTTTTCTTTTGTTACTTGCCCTCACAGCTATCTGCCAGAATGACATTGCCTGGCAAGTTGGTTGCATCCTTGGGAAAATACACTGTCCTGATAGAGGAAAATATAACTATGTAAGTGCTAAAATTACTGCAGGAAGCACCTTTTGTGCTTTACAGAAGCCATCATTCTGTGAAACCTTCTGAAGAAGAGTACATATTGCCATCTATATTGGCATTGAATTTATTCCTGTTCATAGCAAACCATGGTGTGAAGAGGACTACCTTTATAAGAAGCAGCATCTGAAAAACTCTGGAAGCCCATCAGGGATGCAGAAATACAAGTTCAAAAAAGCAGTTTAAATAAAGTAAGACACGTGACAGGAAGGTCAGCAAAAAAAGCAAAGGAATGAGTCAGGAAGACTACACTGAAGTAGCTGGAGTTCAGCTGGCATCGGACTATCTGAGGTACCACCATGACAGGTTGAAGGAACTGAAACTATTTCCCAAAATTAGAGCTTGATTATCAGTTTGTGTCATGTCCTCAAAGGTATAACAGAGAAGGTGAACATCACCCATCCTGAGCTGAGCACAGCTAATGGGAAAGAGAACAAGGCATCTTTCTTAACCATACTCACCTGACTTAATCTTACAGGTAATCACAGTTTGAAAATATTACTTCTGAATTAATTTCAGAGCAGAATGGAATATAGTTTAGGAACTGAATGAGTTTCTGCTTATGGACCTGGGGACAAGAATGATGGACTTCATCCCAGTTGAACCAGCTGGTATTTTATACTGTCCACTCCTGCACAATAGAACACTTTCCCCACTGAATCTGGAGTCACTTTTAACAATCAGTGGGAGGGACTTCAAGTTCCAAGCGTATAAAGAGGAAAAGTATGTAAATGTTCTAGATATTTTTTCAAATCCAATGAAAATGTTTTGATAGATTCAGATATTCCCATTGAATGTAATAAAAGTGGCAAATTTCCATTGTTGTTTAAAATATCTCCTTTACATGACTTTTTACAGACTCTGTGACTGTAGAATTTTGCATACCAGATTTCCAACTAGCAGAGCTTATTTATGGCTGAATCATCAACTCCTGTATGCAAGGAACTGTGATGGCAATGCTGACAGAGAACAGCCTATAAAAACTGCAGTGGGTTCTGCTGTAAGTTTTGTATAACGACTCCTTCGGTCTTTGAGAGAATCTTGTAAAATTAAAACATAACAGAATTCAAATGCTTGTAAGCAGATAAGGGCACTGAGCTCATTATGTCTGTGCTTTTCATTCACTAGCAGTTACATTTTTCTCTTTGTTGTCTTTGTAGTGATAACTCACATCATTTTAGAGCTGTCATGAAATGAGATTTCCAACAAAACATTTATTTTCAATAGTCTTAAGGTCCTTTCCAGCCCTAACTGTTCTATGATTCTGTGATTTCACTATGTTTTAGGTAATATCACCACATTCTCTTTTCTGAAACTGAAACTCAGGTCAAGTTGCTGACTGGTTTTGCTGACAACAAAAACTGCACCAATCAGAGTATATGCTTTACTTCTTAATGAGCTGGGTTTTTTTCTGTTTCTTCCTCTGTGTTATCTTAAAATGCAGAAGATGGTAATTTAGTTCAGTATACAGAAAATCCCCTCCAGTAAAAAACACATTCTTCTGAAGTCTTAGCGGCCAATAGCAAATAAAGTTCAGTTCTTGGGTGATGTCAAAAACAATGCCTGGTAGTAACAAAGCCAGCTGCTTTGATTTATATTGCCTTCCTCTAGCAATACAAGCCAGCATTCTGCTTGCCCTTTTCACTGCAGTTGCACATTAAGCTGAATGCTTTAGAGATTTTCTACAGCAACTCCCAGTTCTCTTTCCTAATCAGTATTCGACACATCTTTCCTTTCAGCAGATGCGCTATTTTTTCCCTTTGTTCCAAGATTCATTGTTCTCCATTAACTGCAGTTGCCATTTATTAGTCCAGATGCAGAAATGATCCAGCGACCCCTCATGAGTTGATGTGTTTACACCCACCCACATGTCTGTGCACCAGCATGCAACAGACCTTTGGATCATCATGTATTTAAATATATGCACTGAAACTATAGACTGTTTCCGTGAGATTTATGATGTTTCTCACACGTACATATGATAATGAAGTGAGATTTTGAACTGCTAAAAGTAGATCACCTTTAAAGATAGTTTCTGAAGATGTGCTCTTCTGGGCATTGAGAATAACATAAAAATACATAGAAGCAAACCCTCAGCTGGTGAAAAACCTTGTTAGAATTAATGTTGCTGTGTTGATTTACACCAGGTAAGAGTGTGATCAATTAAATCTGTGCTGTGAACTATATCATTTTTTAATGAAAATTTAAATGCAATCATGCTAGGCCACAGTAGTCATTTTGGAGAAAAGAAAGAGAGCAAAACTAAATACAGAAACACTTGGAGAAACCATTCTTGAAATGCAGATAAATTGGAGTGAGAAATGGAGTATGTAATACTTAAATATTCAAACTATTGATAATATAAACAGGTGGCAACCATATAATATAAAGCACATTAACTTGGAATTCCTTAGACACTTAGAAGATAGGAAAATAGGATTTCACATCGTATTAGTTCACTGGTCCATGAAATCCTATATCCTTCTTTCAACATTGGCTAGTAGATAACTCTTCAGTGGAAGACAATCCTGGCCCTCATAATGCATCTCAGAAATACAAAATACTGTAACACTGGAGAAGCAGGAAAAAAAATGGAAGATGGTCACTGAAAATTTTGGAAAAAGCCAAAAATAAGAGCTCATAGCTTTAATAATGGTAAAATATTCATTGTCTTAAAACCAAGCTCAGATGGGTATTAGATAGCTAGAAGTATGCTGTGCTTTCTACCCTCAGGTTACTAATTCAGCTCATCTACCCCATCAACGCTGCCTAAAATTTATGATCACAGTTCCCTTTGTGAATAAAGATGTTGATGAGAAAGTTGGGGCTGTTCAGCCTGGAGAAATGAAGGCTGCGTGGAGACCTCATAGCAGCCTTTCAATATCTGAAGGGGGCCTATAGGGATGCTGGAGAGGGTCTCTTCACGAGGGACTGTACTGAGAGGACAAGGGGTAATGGGTTTAAACTTAAACAAAGGAAGTTTAGACTGGATCTAAGGAAGAAATTCTTTCCTGTAAGGGTGGTGAGGCACTGGAATGTGTTGCCCAGGGAAGTTGTGAATGCTCCATCGCTGGCGGTGTTCAAGGCTGGGTTGGGCATAGCCTTGGGTGACATGGTTTAGTGGGAGGCGTCCCTGGGCATGGCAGGGGGTTGGAACTAGATGATCTTAAGGTCCTTTCCAACCCTAACTATTCTATTATTCTATGATTCTATGTTTCCATTCCATAAAATCAATGGCATTGTAGCACTCATTCTTCCACTTCTATGGGGGGCAGCAAGGATGAGAACTCAGTGAACCTCCGTTTGTGACAACTCCTCCAAAACAGCACTGAAGAATCATTATTAGGGAAAAGTTGGGAAGCTAATATCAAACTCAGCAAATATTGTCTTAGCTACCACATAAATAAATCTGGGTTTAAATTAAATTAAATATTGTGGCATAATCTGACAGTTAATACTTGCAGTTATCAGTGGGTTGTGAAAACAAAACAAAAAAAAAAAAAAAGAAAAACAAAACCAAATCAAACAATTCTACTGCTTTGTTTTCTCACTAAAAACCTCTACTGTTTAAAACGGAATAGACACAACCATCCACTGTGGCATCATCTTTATGCTGGTGACAGCAATACCCTGTTCAGAAGCCCTGCCTTCAGGTATCAGTAATGTCCAAGCACACATTAATAGTAACATGTCTCAGATACTTATTACCAAAGGTGATTATGATGACAAGCAGGAGTTAATGTGACCTGGCCTTAAACAGCCCATCAATTAGAACCACACCCAGAATCAGAGACTCACTGCATAGAAAACTCTTGCAGGGTCAGATGGAATGAACAACCCGAATCAATGTTACCCATCAGAAAACTTTCTCTCCTTAATTTCTAAAATCTACCTATCCTTTTCCTGTCCTGAGCAGGTTTTCCTTGTGCCAGCTCTCAGGGCACTGATAGCTCCTTTCCAAACATCTTTCCAGAAAAAGACAAATTACAGCAAGAGCAGCAACTCCTGCTTCATCAAATTAACAGCTTCTTAGGTGCCCACCTGCAGGGGGGATGTACAAGCCAAGACAAGCAAGAGCTGAGATTTGAACCCTGCAAAAAATTAACATAAGCTTTTACAAAACCCAGCAATTTGTTTCTATATGACTCAGGGGAGAAGAGAATGAGGAGAAGGGAAAAGGATGAAGGGGTTGATCTGGGACTATTGCAGGAGGCATTCTGCTTTCTAATGAACATTGACTCAAGCCCATGAAGACATTTCTATGACATTTTTTTTCCCTTTACTATGCTCTCTGAAGTAATTATGTTTCAACTCCCTTGCAATTATTAAAATGGCAAAAGGCATAACACTGACAATAGCGCTAAGCTTAAAATGTGCATAGGTGTGAGGTGTAAGTGTCTGTAGATATAAACAATAATGAAAGGTAACCAAGAGCAAGGATGTGAAGGCTGTTTACCATATGTACAAAAGGAGTTACCATTACACCTGAATTCATGACTTCCAACATTTTGTTCAAACTTTTCTGGAAAATTTATTTTTCTTTTCTTAGAATTTTAATAAAATTCTCAGCCTCCTACTTTCTGTTTATTTCTTCTCAATTCCCTGGACTGCAGCTGGCGCAAAAGACACTCCCAGGCGTTCAGCTTGCCTCTTCTTCATCTCCTTTTGCCTTCTTCCCACCTGGCAAATGTGCTCAGTCATACCCAGACCAGTGAGAAGGATCTGTCTCATCTCCATACATATCAAAAGGTATAAGCCACAACTAGAATCGCTGCCTCCCAGAGTGCACATGCCCTTGTCAGGAGGCATTATGGGTGCATTGATTCAGCTGCAAGTGAGCAACAGTACTCACTGACCCAGCAAAACCTTTTGTGATCTCTCAGGGGCTCTGTCAGCATCCAGCAAGCCCCTCAAGCAGTGCAGTAATATTCCCTCTCCAGTCTGGTCCCAGAATTTTCTCCACTTTAAAAAAAAAAACCAATGTGTCCTTGAAGTTTAATATAGCCACTTAATTTTCTCTGATCCTGGCTTGAGCTGTGCAGAGGAAGAACTCAATTTTGCATGCTTTCTAGAGGCCTGGAGCCACCCACTTGCTTTATTTCAGCCCAGGAAAGAAAAGATATGGATAAATACCTTCCTAAGCTACAAAGACTTAAAGTTGCCTTTTACTACCATGGGGCCATGTGGAAAGAGAACACATTGCAAGGCAGATCACATTAATCTTCAGAAAGCTGCCATAGGGGGCATGATCAGAAATATTCAAATAATGTAATTTATTGTCATGAGCTTGGAACAGCTCACACCTAGTCTCCTGAGCAGCGAGGTTATGGATGGGGCTGTATTACGTCATCACAAGCTTCTTTGTGTAAGGAGAACATTGTACCCATGTCTTTGCTGCTTTCTAAGATGCATTTACATTGAAAAATAAGTATGGAGCAAGATCAAAGGATAACAGAGGGGACTGCTTATCCTCCAACTGGAGCAGAGACCCTACTGCAGTGCTGCTACCTCTTTCCACACTTGCGTCACACACAGGTTCAGTTTTCTTCTCTTTTCAAAGGGTGACAGAAAGAAAACCCTCATAGCAGTCAGGGGAAGCATCTCAATAACCAGCACAAATTTTGTAAATAAACTGAAAAGACGCCATTTTCCTGTTTCCTGTTGAAGAGCGTGGTCACTTCTTTCCTTTGTTCCCACATGATTATTTCACTAACACCAGTAAAAAGATAATTTACAGTGAAGTGATTTCAGAACTGTAAAGCATTCTAAAAGCTGAATTCAGGAAGAAGCTAATGATGCAGTAGATATACTAAGCCAGATCTATGCATACAAGGGTGATTGGAAAAAATATAGCCTGATACTTCTTTTTAATATACTTTGAATAACAGCAGTATGCAGAGCAGCATCATTTAATATATTCAATGATCCATCTTGTCATGTTATGGCTTCATCTGATATGATCTATGACTTAACAGCATGCTATCATGTATATAGAAAAAAGCTTTAGCTTGTAATAAATTATCACAGCCTCTACTTATTTTGCAGTACGTATTTACTTTCACATTTAACCCATGCCAATATAAGTCCATTTACAAAAATACAGGTCCATTTCCTAATCTGTGTGAGCTATTTATAAGCACGACCCATGGGATCTTGTGATATCTTTCCTGGATCGCAAATGTTCGGTACATGACCACTAGACCTGAAGTTTTGCTGGTATGTACTAGCACTAATAAGAACTTTGATCCATCTTCAAAGATGATGAGGAAGTCAAATCCTACAGCTACCGTGAAAGGAACACTATCTAAGCAGTCTTAATTCCCTCTTCTGTTTTGGAAAGTTTCTTCCATGATATTTGTTCCACTTTTGAAATAGCTACTTGATAAAAAGCTCAAACCTGGATCCTCTCTTTCACATGGCTTGAGGTTGTACAGTGAAGGGGTTGATCCTGGGAGTCACAGATAGACAATCAGGCTGTGATATTTAGTTCTAGAGATGATCTACAAATGATAGATCCCACAAAATGCAATAATAGAGCCGGCATCAAACACTTCCTAATTCATCTATCAGCAAGTTGTCTTCCAGTTCAGGTGCAGTTCCAAACAGAGCTCCATATCAAAACTAAAATCTCTTGCATTGGTCAAACTGGAATTCCTAAACAGCTTTCCCTCTCCCATTGTAAATAACATCTTTTGATGTGTGTTATCTCATTTTTCCATACAAATTACATTGAAACAGTGGAACAGCATAAAAAAAAAAAAAAGTATCCCTGCTAGATTCAGCAACTAAAGTTAAATAGTTTTTTTTTTTTTCCTCCTTGATCGTAATTGTAGTATTTCAGATTCTTTCCACAAAGAGCAGAATTTAATGGCTGTTTATGGATTTTTCACCCCCTTAGAGAATTTCTGCAAAATCCAATTATTTTTGGAGACTGCTTGAGTTTATATCTCACAGTGATGATGAATTACCTATTGTACTGGCAGATTTAAAAACAATACACGAAAATCAATTCTTTGACAAAAGGAAAGACACAGAGAATCCGGGATTGGCACACACACTGCCTTTGCCCTGAGTGACGATTATCGCAAGTGTCAAAGAGTTTTGTTTAAACATATATATTCAGTGCCAGATATAAGCAATTTTCATGTTCAGATGTGACAGTAGTATTTAGGGTTGCTGACTGTCTAAAGTAAGAACAATATTCTGCATCAAATAAGAGCATTAGAAAAAGCAATAAATAATGCTGAGTATGGAATTTAAGTAATGCCTTTTATAACCAAGAGGTTTACACCTTAAATCTGTTAATAAAAGTAAAGCATTGCACCAACGAGAGCAAAAATCCTCCTGTGAAGCTGTGAGATACAGTTGAAGTGAACTTTTCATTCTGCCCATGAATCTACAAACAGGTTATCTCACATACTGCAGGTTGACTAGTATATAAATTGTCAAGAAAAAAATATGGCTAGCCTGAAGCTACCCATACAAATTTTTTGTACTGCCAAATGCTTGGGCTTTGTGAACCAGCTGATCTCCCCTCTCTGAAAGTATTTTCATATTAATCTCATGTTAATCCAATCAAAGAGTATTGTGCTAGTAAAATCTGACTTTGCGTACTGCTGTGGTTTTACACAGCAAACCTGTTTTACACTCAACTTGTTCTCACCCCTAGACAATCAGACACTACGGTTTGTTGTTTTTTGCCATAAACTTCTCAGCAATCTTGAACAATCCCAGGATCTTTCATGAGGAGTGATACTGAGCAGCAACAGTGGAAATACTGCTGTAAGAAAGACATGCAGCATGCTGTCCCTCTGAGAAAGGCTGATAATATTGTCCACAAGAGACCCAGTTCTTTGTCTCTAAACTTCATTACCAGGAACACTGGCTCTGAACACAATTTCCTATACAATATCACCAGTGCAAAAGGAATGGCAGAAACACTTAACATTCATCTTCTTGAGAAAGTGGCGCTGTATCTTTTCTTTGTTGTTGGGCAGACACAAGCCTATTAGCTAGACGTGTAATTTATCCTGCTGTAGAAAAGCAGTGTGCAAGACAGTACCAGCAGCATAGCCCACATTATCTCCATGTTGCTGTGAGGCAGGTATGACCCTTATTGCTTGCTTGGAGTTGACTTTTCACTGCTAAAAGTAAAACTACTGAGGAAGCACGAATGATACATCTCTGGGAAGACATGCATAGCATACACTGAAGTTAAGGTGCCAGCTTGCCAATTTTAATGGGTGACATCATGTCAGGCACTTTGAAAATGCTGTTTTCAAAAGTCAATCAACATTTTCTGAGAAAAATCAGTTTCCTGACAAGGGGCTCATGCTGAGTATCTCTCAAGAAAGAGCTACCTTGTATGGCTTAGGTGAAGAGATTTGTCAAAAACATCTGTTGTTTTTTTATTTGGGGATGTCAGCATTTATTATTGTTCTGTTTTTTCATTATTTTTTATTAGCATTGCCAAGATACTTTCAGTCAATGAAAAATGGTCCAGTTTTGAATGTCACTTCATGGATCTCCTGCCAAAACATGCATGCAATTATACTGTCACTGAAAAGCAAGAAAGTTAAATCTTGAAGCTCTTACTCACTTACGTAATCTCACTAAAACCAAGCAGTGGGATCAAGTCACTAACTACACATTCCTGAGAGGCATTTTGTTATAATGCTCCTGAATATCTCCACTGAGGAGCCTCCACAACTCTTTTGCATTATAAAAATTTTGCAGTAACTCATGAAAACACTGTAGCTCTGCAGACAAAGTGTACAGAACACAGGGATTTGGTTTTCTTCCTTCCTGCAGAGTTGAACTAAAGCCACCACTGAGTCTACTGTGCAGTGACCACATTGCTCTCCATCTATTTACAGATGAATCTTTCCCCAGTGGTTTTCACACTGGTGAGTTACAAAAGGGAGGCATAGGGCAAGTCCTACCCTCACCAAAGGTAGAAACAAAAGATTTCTCATGGTCTATAGCTGTGACAGAAGTAGGAGCAGACCATAAATTGTAGACTAAATCATGTGCATGAATGCATGAAATTCTGCTGATTGTATTAACTCATCATGTCTATGTAAAGGCTGTCTAAGCTACAAAACCATCCTAAAACATCTTCCTAGCACAGACATAGCTTATCCCAGCAAAAGCTTTAGTTTAGGTAGCTTTAGCTGCCCAAATTAAGTTAGTTCTACTAAAGAATAACTTCCTCCATATGAATAACTTCCTCCATATGAAAACTTTTGCCAGTACAAATATACAGACTGATATGTGTCCACATGTATGTATGACATACTAAATCTCTGACTTCCTTGGGACTCCAACTGTGTGGCACACAGAATTAAAGTTTACATAAACTCCTACAAGGCAGAATGTTAAAATAAAAACTCAAATTGTCCAGACACAAAAGCATGCAGCCTAATGGTGAGGGAAATCTACATCAATCCTTGTTTAATTGACAGCATCAGAAAAGCCCACCTCCACAACACAACACAAACAGCAAAGACACTACCATGGGTAGGAAAGGCAAAAAAATTAAAAAGGGAAAGGAGGTAGAAGCAGCAAATATTCTCAAGAAGCTGCCTGTGAATAAAAGCATCACCACGTGTGCACAAGTTTGTCTCAGCAGCAGAGTGAATAGCTGCAGGCATCAAGACATCACCTGGCATCAGCAGGTTCATTCAAACCTAAACGCAACTGCCTCATGGTCACAGCTCAATCCAAAACACCCGCTATCTAGACATAGGCAGAATCATTTTTGTTGCAGTCTTATTCCCCACAAAGCCAACAAACAAGCAACACCACAAACCAACAAACCAAACTATCATTTGTGAGACAAAATAAAATGCTCTCTATCCTGTTTTAACACACACACACAAGCCCACACACATAGGCACATTATTTGGGGAAATAAAGACAAACCCTGTCATTGCAAAGTCCATCAGTTGACAATATTTTCTGACAAGTACCTTGAGGGCAGAAATCAGTTAGAGCAGCCAGGCAAGCCTCCTCTGCTATTACTCACCTATGCTGATAATCCCTCCTGCCAGTAGCAATATATAGCTAGTCCTGGACATATTCATAACTATATATATTTCAATTGCTTCCGTTTCTCTTAACTTCTAACTACAAATGCCATGTCTCTGTCACTTTCTATAAGACTTTCTGAAAATCAGGACACCTTTGATGATCGCTATAGTTTTGGTCTAGAGCCATTATTAAGTACATGTACTTCTTTGCCTTTTCCTAAAATACAATTACTGAGAAAATAGTTTGTACAATAGAATTTATGTGAGTGAGAAAATGCATTGCAATTTAGCTACATTATGAGACAGGCTCAGCACCTCCACATGCCAAGATAGAGAAGATCAAGAGTTATGCTCAAGAGGAGGAGGACAATGCTGTCACCATTCAGCATCATTCCCCTACATTGCCAGGGGCAGGCACATTTCCATACAGCTGGTAACATTAATTAAGGTTGCCTTTTAGGGAATTCCTTAAGGGATCCATACTATCCCCTAAGTTAAGCACTGCATAAGCAGAAACATGCAAACAGAGCAGTTTTTAAATCAGTGAAGCAAAACAGCATCCCACCTACACCAAAACAATAGATAAAAGAGAGAAAAGAAAGCCACAGAGAAAAGAAATATGCAAATCTTGTTCTTTTAGTGCCATATTTACCAGGCACCTTTACAGTGCACAGAAATGCTCCAGCATCTACTACACACCTGTTTCAGTCAAATCCTTGATTTGTCCATTATGTGAATCAGATCACAATTCTGAAAATAACAGTAAAACAGACATCAGTGGCGTTGGGGATTGACCTACAAACAGGAACCTCTCAAGATAGATAATGGCTTGGGACATTGCCATACTTCAGCCTGCAACCCTCCACATTTCTTCCTCCTGTTTCTCACAGAGGTTTTGACACTTCCTTACTTTTTAGATGTCCATTGTTCTCATTAATCTCATTTTTGGCAAAAAACTCCCAGTCTGTAGCTGAGGAGTTGCTCTCCTCACCTGCCTTTTCTACTTTCATAGTAATAAAATTGGGGAAAGGATACATGGACAAGCAGCACTGATAAAATTAAATGCCTCTGTTTAGCATGTTCTAGCTTTCTAAAGCCTTCACCAAGTTTTACTAAAACAAGTATTACAAATGGGCCATACAGCCCACCGGGGCTGGTGAGGTGGAGACATCTGCATAACCTCAAGGCTCCGTCATGCAAACTAGGGCAGAAAAGCATGCTCTGAACTTAAAGACAGTGCCGTGGTCTACTGGGCTTTGCTGTAGTGTGTCCCAGTTTCTTCCTGTTGTTGGAAGCTTGGCTTTTCCACTGGCCTTGTACACACAAGTGAGCTAGCTCCCCACCTTCAAAAAGCCTCTGCAGAGACTCATAAACAGTTAGCTGCAGCTGTCATTTCACACAAATGCTTCTTGCTGTGATGAAATGGAAATGCAATGTGTTCCTCATCAAAATCATACTTAATTGCAGCTAATTCCAGCGCTATCAGAGGAAGCGTTTGCACATTTGCTTATCGCAGCCACACTGGCAGACACTTACACTGCTTTCCTGTTGATTCCATACCCAGTTCAAAGCTGCCTGCCTTAAAATTCTCCACGGACCACTTCCAGTCATCTTCACAGATCTCGTGCCCATGTTAGGTTTCATTGAAGTTGCTGGGAAAATTCCCATTGATTTTAATTGAACAGGCTGTTTAGCTCTCCCTGCCCTGCTCTGGTGATAAAATATTCCAACCAGAAAATTCAAGACCATGTGACTGTGTCTCTCCTATTTTATGACAAAACTTCAAATCAGCTAATGCCCTCTTCAGGTTTTATTAAGATTTACAAATAAGAACCATTTTTTGTGTGTTTTCCCTTTGAAATCCACACCAGTTGTGTAATCAGTATGATTGTGACAGTGTTCCAAGTTATGCATCAAGATTGCCTTAAACAGGACTTTTGAAAGGAAAGCATTTTGCATTGTATGCTATACTAGCAGTTTCCTTCATTAGTTTGTGTGCTGATTTCTTTTTTTTCCCCAAGAGAAATATAATCATTTCCGCATAAACCATACCATGTTTTGAAACAAGATTTCAGGCAGGGCAAATTTATTCCTGTCTATTGCATTACTGCAATATCTGAGCTCCCAGGTTTGCTTGCTTTGCAATGGAAAACTACAGAAAGGTGAAAATAGGCCATTTGCCATGGTTTTTACCCTTTTTCAATTGACTGGAAAGGAAAGAACAGGACAGGTACAGCTGAAGAAGACCTATAGGGTGACAGTGGTGAAGGAGTCTTGCTAACTCCCTAAATAATTGTGCCCAAGCACTAGGCATCTCCCAGGGCTGACACTCCTCTCCTGCATTTCCTTCACTCTTGACAAGGAAGATTCTTTTTCCTTGTCAAATCCTATGAATGCTTTGATTACAGTGTTAACAAAGGTCTGATTCCACTCAAGTGCTGTGACAGTCTATTCAGGCTGCATATTATGACTGCAAGGGCATACACTAACAGTGAGATTCCTTCCATGGTAATGAAAAGAAATCCACAACAAAAGAAGTCCAGAAAGTTCAAGTCTACCTCAGGTTCATTGGTTTCCTCTCTATTCTTTCATGCTATCCATTTATTCACAATAAAATACTGCAGAATTCAAATGCATATGCTCTATGCTTCTGTTTTACAAAACAAGGTTGATGGAATGAAAGAGAAAAAAATAATTAAACAAAAACCCCAAACAAAAAATTATAATTAAAAATTAAACAAAAAAAAAAATACCCACCAGTGAAAACAACCTCAAAACAACATGAAAACTTGCACACACACCCCCTAAAAAAACCAAAACCAAGCTGTCTCTTTTGGACTCAAGTATCCTACCACAGAGACTACCCACTCCAACAGCTAAGTGAAGTTCATTAAGTACCTGGATTATTCACAAAATGAAGTCCTAACAGTATCAGATTCCAAAATTTCTGTCTCCAACAGAGAGCAAAAAGAACCACCCCTCTGCGCTCAGCCAAGATAAATGGGTTACTTAATAACTTGATATTACCTTCCACTTAACACAATGTTAATTGAATGGATTCCATTACAATATAAATAGGAAGGACCAGATTAAAGAAAAAACAAAAACAAAAACAAGCCATCTGTAAATGGAGCCAAGGATTTTAATGGGAAGAAAATAAAGGCTAGCAGTTGTGTGGTGAAGTGCATCAAACTGTTAATTGCTTATAGTCACATGTTTCTAGTAGTGGAGAAGATGATGAAGATAAGGTGCAATAAAATGTCTTTTCAGACAGTAGACATTCTGTCTTTGGTTATTCTGCAGTGGAAATAGCACAAACATGTGGAAATGGGTAAACTGAGAAAACCAGTTGTGCAAATTTACGACCTCTACCTTACAGTGAGGTCTTCAATCGACGTAGAGCCAAGATCCTTGCCTACCTACACGCCAGATGTGGGTAGTTGATATTAACAATCCAAAAAGATTATTTTGCATGTGCCTAAGATATTTCAAGAGGTAGTTTTGGAGACACTAATTTTAGACAGGCTCTGTCTACATCAAACTCTGTCAAAACGTATGCTTTCTGGGATAAATAGGGAAGAGCACAGAAGCCACCAGTCACCTAAGGCAGAAGAAACCAGAGATCTAATCTTAAACACAAGTTCCAGGTTCTTCTGAAAATTCTTATTTTATGGTCTCCAGACAATGCTATTCTGGCATTTTATGAAGAGATGAACATAACTACAGTCCAGTCCTGGCTTGTCTTCATCTTCACAACTCCAAATCACATCAGTAACCTAATGAATAGCATGAGGGTGTGCTCACATTGGCTCCTCAGCTCCACAGTGTCCTTTAAGAAGGGAGGAATGCACTTCTTCCTCCTTTGTGTGTCATTGGTAGGACTGGGAATTAAATCTCAGTGGTAAAGTATCAACAACAGGTGATGACATCCAAATCTGAAAGAGCCATGTTTGCCTTTCCAGTTTTAGGAATTGGATGTAGAAGAAATATCTTTTTTACTGGTGATGCAAATCAGGACATAGAAGGAGAATGATTAAAGAAAATACTATGTCATTCCTGATAGAATAGTGATTCATACAGCCTCCTTTAATATTAAGGGAAGAAGTACTGATTTTAACCTGATGAATCCCAAAATTGCATGGGGTTCTCAAAGTCACACAGAGCAACTCAGGTGAGCTCCTCCTAGCTTTCATTTCTTACTTGTAACTACAGAATACCCTCACAAGTGCCATAAAAGGAACTTGGTTCCATGAGAGTCTGGGCAATTTTAAAAAGTCAGAAACATGCAAATATTGTGGATTAGTATTCCACACAGAGCCATAATTTTCATGTTTGCACTCATTTTAGCATTCCTCTTAAATTAAAGGCACAATAGGTAAGCCAGCAGCATGCAGTTGGTTTAAAGATTTTAAAACATCCTTATTCAATCCTTTTAACAGAAGATATTTAGAAACCTATTTTTGTGCTTTTTTGAAGGTAGCAGGATCTGATCCAAAACTAAAATCAGCAGGAAACCAGCAGGTAATTTGTGTTAATGGGTCTGTGTATTTAAATACAAATAATATGAACTAATAATATCTCTTCAGATATTTAAATGTACCTTCAGATACAGACATCTAGCTGCGTAGGAAGGATTTACAATGGAACAAAACTGTAATCACCAGGGAACAGGCACAGGAGAAATGTACCACTTAGGAGTGCCCTGAAGCAGACCCTGAGACCATTGCTCCCCTTAAATAAATGCAGATGAGGGTAGATGAAGGATGTAGGGACTTGCAGTGCAGTGCCTGCTACCAGAGATATACTCTAGGAGTACATGTAGGTAACCAAGCATTTGCAAAATACAGGGACAAAAATTCCACGGGTTGATCAAGTGGATTTAGATGGATGGGTTTAGAGCCAGCCATCAAGCAAACACTACCCACAGACTGAACTCATGCTACTCTCCGAGTTAGAAACATTCCCTTTCTTTTCCATTTGGGTCCAATTTCATCTTCAGATGCTGACAGAAATGCAGAGAAATTCGTATATCTGATGTATTTTACAATTTGCTTACCCCAAGAAGTTGCAAGCTCCATGTTCCCTTTCCCCTCTTTCTGGTGAGGACCTAACACATCAGAGGAGTGTACCACCAGTCAGTAATGGGATGGAAACTGTGAACCTGGTCAGTGATGCTGGAGCTGGCTATCCTGATCCCCACATCCCAGCAAGTGTGTTGAGCTCCGCAAGTTATCCTCTCTCTCCTATTTTCTCCCTTTTTCTGGCCTCAGGACTTTCAGGCTTTGCTGTGGCAACTGCAAGCAGTGAGTGCTGCTTTCTCTGAACAAGCTGTGAACAGACTACTGCCAAGGAAAAAAGGATAATGGATGCTGCCTTTCATCCCTGAGCTCTCAAGATACAGTCTATGCTTCTCAGATGGAAGCAGTAGTTAGGACCTCTCACCTTGTCTCACCACTGCATCATTGTACAGAATACAACTGCTTCTGCGGCCACCTGGAAGGAAAACACCGTAGCTGTAGCTTGTTGATCTGCTGACCCTTGAGAATATCTGTTGCTCACCATTCGGCTCAGGTGGAGGACATATGGCTGCCTGCTCCTTTGGGGGCAGCTCCAGGCATGTACAGCACTAGAGCAGAGAGAGGTTTGGGAATTTTAGCGTCAAAGAGAAGACGAAAGGCATTTGTTTCTCTCTCTGTCCTGGCTCCTTAAAAATTCTTGTCCCTTTCAGCTTGCTTTAAGTACTATGAGCCTATGAGCACATAAAGATGTGCTAATGGAGCCTGATGGAGCGCTACCAGTTTAAATTGGCTTCCCCTTGCTAAGCAGGAGGAAAACACTCAAAAACAACCCAAACAAACAAAAGCTTATCCTATTAGCTGGTTGTCAATTATCCTTGATAGGCAATTGTACCAGTGGCCAGAGGGAAATGCCGCAGGTGTAATTACTGGCTTCTTTTTCAAGGGTTATAACCTCTGACTTGCAAGGCCTGTCTTCAGGTACAAAAAAAAAGAAATCACTGCATAAATTATGATAAGCTTCTGCCCTGCATAAATAAGGAAAATTTCAACTGAAACTGGACAATTTTAATTGCAAAAGCCTTTTACTTTCAGTGCTTCTCCACTCATGATGGGTGAGATGAGCAAATATTCTCACAAAATGTGAGCTCTTGTTAAAACTTCTGGGTACCAGCACAGAACATTATAAGGAAAAACGTTTATGTAGAAAAACACTGCATGCTGAGTTGACAAGAATCTACTTGTGCTTATTACAAAAAGATACAGTGCAGTTTAAAACTGACAATCCATTACCAGAAATCCATTGTTTGCTTAGGATGATAAACCAAGATTGAATTATAGATTCCACAGTAGCAATTCCTACATTCTGCATTTAAATCCACACCTTCTGCTTCCCTAAAGCTTTTTTAATCCATTCATTTGAAATAAATGACCATGTTCAAAAAATAAATTACTCCGTTCATGAACATTTTCATTGCAGAAAACATAGCAACTCAATCACCCAAATTGTTCACAGACATTGTTAAAAGGAGCTCATGCATCAAAACCTAACTTTAAACATTTATTTATTTATTCATGTTAAGGTTGATTTGCAAACAAGTACATGCCCCAAGTACATATCTTCATTTCCTACTTAATTCAGATTTGTAGACAGTGCTTAGAAATAGTTACATTTTGAGCAGGATTCAGATTTCAGACCATCACTATTCATACAGGAATATTTAGTGACACATGAAGTCCATCTAATCCACCAACTGCAATGCAAGTGAATAGGACAAGTTTGTTATTCACATTCTCCCACTGAATTAAGTATTTCTCTCTTGTATGAGGTTATTTAAAATTGGGATTTCTGTTCACTGTACTCTGTCCAGTGATGTCCCACACAGCTCAGCAGCTGTAAATATGGGCAAGCTCCTTCAAACAGATTTTACCCTAGAAAGGAACAACAGTGAGTACCCAAACCCAAACTACTGCTGCTTTCTGCTCCTTTCACTTTGATATTCTGTTACAAACAAAAGCAGTTAAAACAGTCAAAAAACTTACTGGACTGAGCAGTCCAGGCCAAATCTAGTGTCATTCTTCCTAAATAGCCATCCCCAACTTGCAAACAGATGTGTGTGTGGGAGAGAGAAAGACTTCCTAACTCACCCCCATAAATCTGAAAAAGTTCAGCATTCAAACTCCACCAAATGTAAATCAGTCTGCCTCCTTTTGTTATTCTTATGAATGACTGTAGTCAGGCTATTTAAAGCAACTGATGCATTCAGCTGTTAATTGTAAGTGCCCATTGAGGGCACCTCAAATGAACCACAGTCTCCCCTCAGTTCTCATCCCCTCTTCTCAGCAAAGGCCTGGAAAGGCTTTAAGAGAGAACAAGAAGTTCATCTACTAAGCCAACAAAGTCCTTCAGAAATTACTATGGAAAGGGAAGGTCAGTCTTAGAAGAAAGAGAAAACACAAACATTTTAGTAGTTTTCTATTTATCACCCAGACCTGCCATCCCTCTGTATGTACTTGATCTCAGACCTTCTGAAGAGAAAACTACCCAGGCTCTGTCCTATTCCCATTCATCCCCTGTTCCAGCCAGCAAAGAAGGGTCTTGTGTGATAAGATGACACCACACAACCATTACCAAGGTCAGTATAATTTTTACAAAGCCAGAAGGATTATTCTGTCTCTCAGACTTTTGCTTACCTCTTCAACTTCTCTGGTCAAGTGGAGGCAGAGGTTGTGTGCCATTATTCTGTAAGTGCTATTTTATATGCTAGCAAACCTCTGTTTGAGACCACTAAATAAATATCTAAGTGCCAGCCTTGCAAGTATTCATTAAGGATTTCAACAAGACCCAATAATTTTAATGGTTTTATTAACAGAGTGTAAGAATAACGCTCAGTTTTGCAGTACAGGTTGATAACTGGCTTCGTGTGTATGTGCTGCACAAAGGTAAGAAAACAGCGGTACCAACCTGTTGAATCCATCTGAAGGGTATGATAAAAAATTAAAAAGAAAACTACCTTCAGGGAAAAATCATACACCACATGAAAGAGTCACAGGAGTTCTTCCTTTAGCCTAAGCAACATCGCATGAAAATAAAACAGTGTTGGTGTTCCTAGATACAGCAATTCTTCTATACCACTTGTCTGTGAACCTCAGTGCTTTGAATTCAAAGCAAAAGGATGCAAACAGGTACTGCTGGCAATACAAATGTCTTTTGTAGGGCCCTGGCCATGGGCAGTGCTACTGAGCTCAAAGACCCATGAGTGAGCATTGAACAGCCTGGGCTGAGTGAGGAGGCAAAATGAATCAGGTGTCCTGGAGCAGAACAGAATCAGCACAGCAATATGAATTCAGCCTTCCTCATTAGTTAATAAGAGAGAGTGAGTTTGTGTTTACATAAAACAGAAAACTGAGGCCGTGGGATCCAAAACAGGTATTTATCTCAAGAGCAAATACCTAAACCTAAATCCGAGTTTCAGGTACATAAATAGCAAGCACATCAAGTAACATATCTGCCAGCGTGACTAATCAAACATGCAAGTGGCTCATCAACACCATGGCTCTACCATGGATAATGTCCAGCAATGTACCACAAATCCTAACTTATAACAGGCAGTCAAATTGAAAGAAAGAGTAGTCACCTTTTTTTTTGTCCTGATTATTCATATAGAATTGAAAGATGTTGCACTGCTGCTTAGTAGGTTTAAATATTAAGTAACCGCATTTTATTTCTAAGGTATTTTTTCCTCCACTGGCATTTCTGTCCTATTCTTCTGGAGCCTGAAAGACACTTCTAGGCAGCAGCATTACCTTGAACATCAGTTTTTAAGCTTCTCACTGAAGTGTCAAAATTACAAGACCTAAAACCTGGCTTTTCATGCAGCCTGATTTAGCAGCCACTGTATTTTGTGAAATCTGAATTCTATTACCAAAGAAACCCTGCCAAAGACATGATATTACACAGCATGAAATCACTCCAGCATCTCATCTTGTAAGTGACTTACATGACAAAAAGAATCAGCAAATCCATGCAGCCATCATCTCATTTTTTTTTTCCAGTTTCAAGGCTTAAACCAGATACCAGCCTGTTTCTGAACCCTGCACGTACCTCAGCGTCATCTAGCATAAAGAACAGTTGTCTTTATGAAATGAAACCACATTGAGATTGTAGATTAATATTAAAACCAATTCTCACACTCTGCCTCCCCGAAGAAACTTGAAGGCGGGTGGGTTACAGCAAATACAGGCATTTCCTAGTATACTGGTTGTAGAAAAATGGAAAACCAATAAAGCCCTGAGGTATTATCCCGTTTTCTACCTGAAAGGACAGGAAAGTAGTTCAATCTACATTCTTTTCATAGCATTTTCTTGTCATTCACAGAGACACAAGATCATCACATCTAGTACGCACTGCTGAGGCTCCATTACCAAGGACATACATATGATGCTGGCACTGATCTACCGTCCTGACTCTATAGGTACCCTAGTGAGTCTATAGTTACCATTCTTCTATTAAAAATGTAAAGAAGAAGAATATTTAGTCATGGAAAAATGAACCACAGAGAAAGCAAAGGGAGATCTCACCCTTCTTCAAGATATCCCACAATAGCATTGCAGAGCCAGGAGGCTAAACACAGTATCAACATTTCAGACTAAGCAGAGCAGTAGTTTCAGGAGACAAAGGGGACTAAAAAGCAAGCATGTGGCTTTTAGTCAAGATGAATCCTTCTCATTTGAATTATCTAGGAACCCAAGCATCTCAGTCCCAAATGCTGGAGCCATAGATACCCCCACTGATTTTCGGAGAGTTCAACCATCCTCCAGAGACAAAGAAATGCAGCTCTCCATCATCACAGAAATAAATGAGAAACAGGGGGTCTGATGCACAAGTTAAATCAGAGCCTGTCCGCTTTCAGAAGCTGTTTTTACTGAAAGCAGTGTTCTGCCTGGTAGCAGAAATAGACTGAAAGTGTCTCCTCAGCCACATCACCTGTTGTGGGAGCTCAGACACTGCGGTGGCAATAGAGAAATATCTGGTGAGCTGTTCAGCAATTACTTACATGAAAGAAAACTGAAAGATATTTTGAAATACCTGCAAAAGCAAATGCTGTCAATTCCCTGAGACATTCTTCAGAGCTAAACAATCACTGCCAAGATTTGAAGGAAAGAAACTGCAGAACTTCAAGTGGGAACAAACCAATTGAAGAAAAACTGAAGCAAATGGATCTCAGATAGATTAAACTCACTCATTTTCTCCTACACTCATTGAGGTTTTTAACTCTGAACCAAGGACTCAAAATATAGTGTAACTAGACATATTTAGCATGGATTCCCTGGGAAGAACACTGATATTCACAGAAATTACACTGGGAAATATTTTTCAAAGCTATTCTTAATATTTTATTTGTGTTATACCAATCTATACCACATAGACAAATGAAAAAACAGTGTAATCAAGAAAAAACACCACTAGAGAAAAAGACTGGGTTCATGTGCTAAGGTCATATTGTTGCTGGGTTACACTTTAATACTACACAAGCCCTGGGTTAGCAGCGGTTTTGTTTGACTCAGCTCTTGAGAGAATATCTAAATCCCAGTCATTTTGAAATAACGCCAGCCTGCACCAGCCTACAATCAAGTGCTTGCAAAACAGAAATACCCATATAATATATGCCAAAAGAGAGCCTTGAATCTCATGGCAAATACAACATCATTTTGATCTGCTAATAAATAAGCTCTGTCCTGCTTAGCCTGGAGTGTGTTTCATTGGGGTGACAATGGTGCAGGCACACAAGTGAAGGCAGAGGTAAGGATGGGGTCTGAGGCACGGTCAAGGATCCCTGTCCATAACAGTTGCCCTTTTGCTCAGGTACATGTGATTTAAAGTACCTGTGCAGATGCTACAAGACTTCCATGGTACCTTTTCACAGAACACAAACACAAAGGAATATCCAGTATTTAATGAACAATAACATAAAACAGGAGAAATTACGCTGGCAGATTGTGACTATAGCCTTTAATCTTCATTACAGATTCAAACACAAGCATCTAAAGCAAGATTCAAGTGGGATGATGAAATTCTTTTTGTTTAATGGATAACAATCAAGTAAAACATAATCCCTTACAGCAATGATTCTGCAACTACTCTGTCCCTTTTATGTGAATAATAAATCTTAATGGGTTCTACTGCAATTTAGGCCCACAAGACCAAGCATCTGGCAAAGACTAATTTACAAGAATGTCACTCATGAGTAACATATACCATCCATAGAACTGAAATATTTGATGGCATAGGCACTTAATCTTTCTGCTATGGTTTAGTGGGAGGCGTCACTGGGCATGGCAGGGGGGTTGGAAGTAGATGATCATAAGGTCCTTTCCAACCTTAACTATTCTATGATTCCACCCAGAAGTCCTGCAAATACTCTTCAAAAAGAAGAGAATTTCTAGAGAGCAAGAAAACCTCCTCAGTGCTGTTATACTTCTTTATGGCATTATTTGTCTTTTAATTGCTATCTTTTGAGCAACATATTTATTTTTCACTCATTAATAAGATTATCTCACATTAATAGAGATATCGCCTGAATATTTCCTAGATGCCTTTGCAGGATATCAATGCCACAAAGCTCATAGGAAAATAAAGCAATTGTCGTGTTTGTAGAATGACTAGGATTTTTAATTAAAGAAATTTCAAAGACAAATTTATTGTACAATGTGGACTAAAATAGCCATTGAGAAGGCAAATACAAAGAGTATATTGATTTCAGTCATTTCAGAGAGGAAATCTTGGGAAAGATGGTGATCACAGTGCATGTGTGAAGGGAAGGCAAGCTAGGAAATAATGAATGTATGGAAAAATGGGGTTAGCACTTCCTTTCCAAGTACATGCAAAGATATGAGACTGAGAAACATTTATTTAAGAAGATTCTTACTGATTATTTTTATAGTCTGTCAATTGAAAAACACACGTGATGTGAGCACATGTATGAGCTTACCTCTTACCACAATGTTGCACAGATACTACTGAATTTAAAGAATGGCTTTCCAGAAGGACCTAAAGTATATTCATGAGCACTATTAAATTCTATAGCACTACAGGTAGCTTAGAAACTTCGATGATTTCTACAGTACTCATTAATTTTGTCTGATGGGTTAATATTGTCCCTGGAAGTCTTTTGAATGAATCCTTGTTTGAACTAAAGCAGACCTTGTAGGAGATGAAATAATGTTCTTTATAAATACTGCTGTTGAGTGAGAGAAAATGCATAAAGAAAAATAAATTCTGTTGTCGAAATGGTTAATTGTCATTCTTGTTTTCTCCTGAAAAGCATCTTATAGTAACTTTTGAAAGTAGCTGATTATCCAGATTTGGGTTTTTATAGGGAAATCACAGACTGATTTGGTGAATTGTTAATATTTACTTTGCACCTGCAGTCTCCCACCAACAGACTAGGTTTTTTTTTACCATTCTGAGGATTCTGTGCACTCCCTGAAATTTCTAAATTGTAAAAATTGTGTGAATACCACTCTGTCCACAAATCCTGGAATGTGTGTAACCTTTCAGTCACTCACTTCAATGGGGGCTATTTTTCCACTGATTATTAAGTAGTATATTTTAGGTAATTTTGTGACTATTTTGTGAGTATTAACAAATTATGTATTACTCACATTGATCCATAAAGACCTGATATGAAAAAAAAAGTTCAAAACATTGTTTAAAGGACATTGAATTTTCCAAGCAGATTCAGATATTGACCTTGTCTCTCAGTAAGAGACAACTTAACATGAAGAAGATAATTCAAAAGCATGTGTGCCACATGGAAGGACAATCTTTAAGTTTTCCTGTTCACCATTCAAGGATACACACTGAGAAAAGTGGTACCCACAGTTTCAATAATTTTATCTGAATATTTCATAGCTGCTCCAGTAGAACTGAGGCTGCAGCACCTCTATCAGAAGTTCTCTCTCTTAAATTATAATTTTCCTCTATATTCTGGTCAGGAAAGCTGAGAAATTAAATGGGAATTATGAGGTTTGCCATCCCCTCAGCAGGGAGCAGGCACTAAGATCATATTCATTTGATCCTTCAGTGTCCAAGCTGTGGTATCACATAAACGCAACTCCTCTGGGCCAGAGCCTTCATATTGCTTGCAGTGTGATCTTGCTAGCAGGGGTTTTGTGGTTAATTTAGGTTTGAGGGTTGTTTATTATTTCTTTTTAATGACTGTGTGACCAAACCTTCTCCCTCTTCATTTGCTCAATACCTTTATTTTGTGCTGGGCTACATCTGTTTCAGCAACTTAACTGTTTCAATCAGAGGACCATTGACATTTTCATTAGGTGCAAGTTGACAGTACATAGCTATATTAAGGGATTTCCAGAGACAGAGGGGAGGGAGGGGCTGTGGTCTCTCTTTGCAGAGATTTCTAGTAGATAATGCTTTTCAATATTGCAAAATGATAATGCAAAAAGAATTGGGACATTTTAGTCAGTGTAAGAGGACAAAATCACAGCATCCTTGTGAAGTAAGTGCTGGCTGGAGAGCAAGGTATGTGTTATTAATATATATCAGTATCTATATTCCAGCAGGAGATAGCCAAAGACTATAATTAGCTCTGAAGCTAAAGAATGAGCAGCATAGTAATAACTATTAGACCAAAAAGAAATGTAATGAATAAAAGCTCAATTCACAAAGGAATGAAATGTTAATATAGGAATTTGGACATGTTAAAGTGTTAAGTTGTAAAAGAGGAGCATTTAATGACACTGTGCAATTTACTCAGGACAGATTAAAAAAAAGAAACAATTATAATTTACAAGAAGGAAGAGTGTTTTATACATGTTTTGTGATACTGCCTATCAAATCGATCATTGTCTTTATTGCTATCTATATTGTACATATACATATACTCTATACTACACACACACACACACATGTATATATAAAATTAGGTCCTATAGCAGTAAAAAAATGGGTAAAGAGAACAGTGTTGAAACAGAGATAACAAACAATTCTTTGGTTGTTCTCCAGATCTGACCTTGACAGACTGCTTACACATGATTGTCAGTAAGTGCTTTCTGCCTTTCACTGACCAATTATTTACACATTTCTATTCAAACTTAAGGCTTAAGAAAATGAGGAAAGGGAAGAAATCTGATGCTGTGGCTTTGTCTTCTTTAAAAGATAGCTGTTGTTTTGTATCAAGACAAAGATAAGTCATTTAAACACAATGCAAACTAAAAAGGACAAAGACCATGTTCCCTGTATTCATATTCCAGGTTTGTTTTGAGAAGGCAAGATCAAAGTACAGGCATTTCACAACAAAAGCTACCATCCCAAAGATACTGAGATGATATTAAAAAAAAATCAAGTAAAAAATAGATTTCAGTTATTTTCTAAAAGATCTGTATTATAAGTTGATCTATCCTTTTTAATATAACAAAATACTCAAGACTTGAATTTTGCTGAGGAGATTGCAACTAGTGAAAGGGGAGAGATTTAGATCAAAAGAAGAAAATTACTTAAAAACTATGAGCTAGTTACATTCTTTTCCCATAGTTGTATCACCTATTTGATTTTACCAGTGACTAAATATTCAGCACATCAAAAAACCTTCTGTCACTACATGCAAAAGCTGCCATGCTCTTGACCTGGTCCATGTATCTGTTCTTCCTCAAGACTCTGTTCATTTTTTTCTATTCCTTTCCTCACATCTACATTAATATTCACACTACTTTTTCTATATCATCTGTCATCCTGTCACCTGTACCTAAAAAAAATCTACTTTTCTCTAACAAATATTCCATCTCACCACATACAAATCTCTCCTTATAAAAAAATAAAAATAATCTTTCATAAATTAATGCTCCTTACCATCAATAAAAATGAACTTTTATTATTTACATGGCAGCTTGGTAGAAACTTTATGAACAGTTTTCCCCCCCACCTTACCTGAACTATATTTAAGACGTACTTTAAAAAAAATTACCTAACTCACACAATTCATGCAGAAAGGTTCTAATATATCAGTTTAAATCAGGTTGAAACCAAGCGCAAGTTTCTACTTATTTATTAAAAGAAGTCACTTCAAAACCAAGAGTAAGTTGATTTACATAGCCATCAAAGATGATTTAACTACATTGGCACTACAAAAACAATTTTGTGAAGCCTGTTTAAACGGAGTGGGCAGAACTACAGAGAACAAGATGGATTACCTATTTTTCTAATACATTCTGCCAGTGCTTTAGTACCACAGGATGCAAGACAGCAGCAGATCAAGTCTGTTATTTATATCAGAAACTTCATATTTTCTCTAAAAGTCTAGAGATTGTCTCAGTTTGAGCTAAATCTTAAGTGTGCAATATACAGCAACAAATGGAGTTTATACATTCAGCATATTTTGAGAGTCTATCAAAAATTCACGCTACAGTGGCGTGAGAGATTGTCAAGGAGGATTAAAAGTTAACATAGCTGTAGACAAAGCAATTAGCATCTCAATTATGTGAGTATTGATCCAACTGATCTCTCTGATAACAAACCTTCCAAAATGAGATAAGAAGGCACCTGCTAAAAAAGCTAGATGAAACAGATAACCACAAAATGATCAATTAAATGGAGTCATATGATGCCTACTTTGAGGATCAAGAAGGAGTGGAGAGATCAAATGAAGAAAATAATTATAATTTGCAGCTGGGAAAGTTCTGTAAAATGTTTATTTGAAGCCAAAACTTGATAATGTAATCCCATGAAAGAGGAACAACCGGCATCCTGAAGGGATGAGAATGATCCTCTTCTACTTGAGAAAAGCCTTCCATTGCCTCACTCAGGGTGCAGGGCTGGATGCAACTTTCAGTCACTGTGGTTTCTTTAAGAGCAGGAAATCATTGCCCAAAGCCTATGTGAACAAAAAGTGCCAAATATTTCACTACCCATAACATGGTTCTGTTAACTGGGAGAGCTGGATCTAACTGCCAAAATGCAATCAACTCTTTTTAACTCGTTCTAGACTCTTGACACTTTCTTTCCTCTCCCTCCTCCTCTATTACTATTATCAGACCTTGTACACCAAGTCCATTTACTAGACATGGTGCAAAGATACTTCATTTTCTACAGTGTGGATGAATTGCACTAGAAGTCTAAATGGGACTAAAGAGAAAAAAGTAATGTCCCGCACTTCAGTGAGGACGATTAAAGGCAGGAATAGAATCCAACGTTCTTTCCCATACATAACAACTAGGAGGACCTGCAGCCTATGTTATATTCATCTCCAGCTCACACAGTTTCAGAAAAGCAAAATTTCACTTATTTTGGGCATTTTTCATAGTCAAAAACCCTTTTCCCATAAAATCATGTTCACAAAGAACAATGCTGAGATTACAAATATGAAACACTTGGAGTAACTCTACGAATGAACATAATAAAAACCATAAAGAGAACAGGTAATTCTGACCTAGGTAGACAGCAGACTTTAATGTATTTGTTAAAATGACAGTCTGGAGACAAAAAAAAAAAATCATAATGTCTGGTAAATTTATTGTAATTAAAACTACAAATATTTGATTATGAAGAGCCCGTCTCTTTTTATTCTGAGAAACTTTAGTTCAAGACGTTTTTACATGAACTCTCCTCAAAATGTGAAACTATTTTATATGTCCTATCTTTACTGTAATTAAATTTTGTGTGGTTTGGATTCTTTTGGAAGGACATATTTTTGTCCTTGAATTTATCCATCCCTTGACATAGACACATTTGAGTATAAAAATAGAAACAATTGAGAAAGAAAAGAATTCAAGTACCCCTTTTTTTATATCATCTTGTAAGCTTAGGAAGATCTTATTTTGTCTAGACCACGGAAACCAGCTACAAAGAACAATGCAGCTTCCTCGCACACAAACCTAAACATAATTGCTATAACTCCATTTCACACTACATCTATGGTTTTGTGTGTTGGGATACCCTGCTTTTTTTATAATTAAGTGAGAGAATTGATTATTTTTTTAATAGTAAATAGAACAATTATTCATTAAAACATTTTAATCATCATCCACAGAAGCATGGAAACTACACTACAGAAGTCTTGTTGGCTGCCCAAATAGCTTAGGTAATATCCATGAGTATGAGACTTGGTAAAGAACCAGAATGTTGACATCCAAATCCTTTTCATTGTCCTTCCCTTTCGTTCTTGGTTCCCAAAACATCTTAAAATCCTGTTTTTCATTTTGCTCAACTTTGCAGTAGTCACTACCCAATAGTAAGTAATTCACTAGGCAAGAACAATAAGCAGACCTAGTAGCAGCCCACTGGGGCTTTTTCCACAAATATACTTAAAAAAATAATAAGTACCTTAGAGCGTAAAACTTGCTGCCACACACACTATCGTTTCATATGAATGGGCTCGGAAAAAAGTGTGTTTTGAGAGGTTAAAATATCCCATCTGAAAATACGATGCTGCATAATTCTTCTTAAAAAAATATCTGAATATTAGCAATGATTTGAATTTCTGCTGCAAATTTTAGAATGTCAAAAGACTAAGCTAGTTCTATTTATTTAAATATGTGCTCAACATCTGCTGACATATTGGAAATCAAGTCCAAAGAGTAAAATATAAATCAGAGTTTGCCCAGAATATTTCAGTTTTTTTTTCATATTTCACACACACACACGGGTAAGCATTGGTTCATTGCAATCAGAATGCCTTGGGCAAGTGTAGCCCTGCCAAAACACTTATATCAGCAGGATTTCAGCCACCTCCCCAGCAGGCTCCTTGAAGAAACATCTGCTGAACTGCAGCAAGACGGGAAGGTTTGTACGAGGCAAGGAATTGAAGATAGTGAAGTATGATGGTGACATATCATGTGGAGCACAGAAAAAGCAAGTTACTGATGTTCAAAAAGAGTGAACTCTTACACAAACTAGTGCAAAAAGGGACTGCTGCAATGAACAAGGGACAGGAATGTTTTAATGAGACATTGTTCACCAAGTTTTCCCAATTCAGCCTTTAGAGAACAAAAACAAAGAGTGGAGTCTGTAAATACACAGTGTGAACAACAAGAAGGAAAAGGATTACTAAACCAAAGGGAGAGGGGGAAAAAATTAACATAAATTACCCAGGAATAAATTTAGTTTGAAATGAGATGAAGGTCTCTACCCGTTATTGGAGAAAGGTTACTGAGTGAAGTCTCATGAGAAGAAAAATTCTAATTAGGTTTAAAGCAGTGCTTGATCACTTTATGGAAAGTATTACATGGCCTGGATATCTCCTATAGCAGAGAACTGAACTTGTGACCCAGCAGATCCCTTTCACTCCTAGGGGTTTCTTCACATTAACGTACATGTACAATTAAAATCTGGCACTTTTTCATGTTTTTAATGCTTTAGGTCCATTTTAATGCAATTTTTTTCTGAATTTTGAGAATTTCATATATATTTTTAATGTTTTATATGCTTTTGCTTGAAAGAACCAAACCAAACCAAACCTAGCAGTCTGCTGCAGCCACTGATTCTACACCTACTGTTATGGCCCTTTTATCTGAATGTTATTTAATGAGTGTCCCTAAAGGGATTAGCATGTCAATGTGTGTATATTGATTTCCTAATCCAGTCCATCAAAGCTGTTATGATCTGGCAACAGCACAAGAAACAGGAGTTCAAGGTTCTTCACAGAGCTCCCACAGTATGTTCTCAAGCCTCTTGATGTGAGAATTAGCTCAGTCCTGAAGTCCAATTAATCTGATGAGACTGTCAACAAAGATGTCATTTGCTAGTCGCATTTTTGGGGATGTGGACACCTGCCTAAAACACAGAATGAGATCACCAACTCATTAACATTTTCCAGCAGATGGTAAAAAAACCTGCCTATTATAATCATTTTGCACTACTCCACATTTTATAGCTAGACCTCTAAGCTACCTGTGCTGTAGGACTGCACACCAAAGTTAGCTTTAGAAATCAAAACATCTAGTAAACAAGTGTCTAGATATTAGAATCAGGATGTTGCAGCTGAAATAGAAAGAGCTTGCAATCTTTTCCCAGAAAAGAAAATTTTAAAAGAAATAATAAATTATGTAATATTGATAAAATTAATGTAATAAAAAGTAAAACATAGCATTTCAATAAAATTAAATTAAAAACTGAAAAAAAACCACCAAAATTAATTTAAAATTTCATCCAATATTCTTTTCCCCAAAATATTCCAACATGGAATATTTCAGTTTCCTGTTGTGCCATAAGCACATTCTTTCCTAATGTCTACAAAAAAAGACCTCCGCCTGGTTCTACACCAGGCACACTTCCATGATACACAGACCTCAACCTATTCTCTAGCACCATTAAGCCTGTAGGAACAGGAACCTCAGCACTAAACCATGTGCCATAAAGCAGAGTAAAAGCCAGCTTGACAGTTCTTGCATAGATAAGGGGCAATGTGCTTTTCTTCAGCCACTGCGCTGAGGTCTCTATCCTTTTACTACTGTATTCAACGATAAAATCATATTCTAATGAGTTCCCGGCTTAGATAAATACTGCAGAAAGAGAACATGCAAGTACACATTCTCATTAGTATTATTGCAATAATGCACAGAGTTTTATCAGCCAAGATCTAGAGGCATTGCTGTCAAATGTACAGAACATTTCTGAATGCTTTCTAAGGAGCCATAATTTTTGTTTAGCCACTAAACATTCAAATAAACTCTTCTTATACTGTCCTCATACTGCTTTTGCTGCTCAGACATGTCACAGCACAAATTGGCATTCTTCCTATTTTTGATATTGTCTAATTCCCTGGGTCATTAGTTATGTAATCATAATCATATTTCTGCTGGGCAGATTGGTGTTATCTATCTCATCTCCTTTTCTCATCTCACCTCTTTAGTAGTGTTAGAGCATAGATGAGAACATCCAAGTCCCTTAGGGCACCATCTGGTACTACCCTCTACAGAGAGGGCTAAATGAATGACATACTGTATGGTACTTCCTACTCATTAGTTACTGATTCCTTATGTTGCTGGGATTTTTTTTTTTTAATTCATTCCATTACATATTCTTTAGTTATTTTGTTCATCTTTATCTCCTTTCCTTTATATCTGTATCTAAAGGCTTCAAAGAGTGGAAAAATAGGTAGTGGGTTAGAAAGTGATGTGCTGGAGGCTGTAGTGTATCAGGAATAAAATTGCGAACACAGGAACAAAGGAGTTTGTATGGGATCAATGTTTAACCTGTACACAGGAAGCAACATAGAAAATATTCAAAGACATCACAAAATAACAAGGAAAGAATATGCACATATGCATACACACAGCCTGTGGGAGTCACCTGCCTATGGGTAAGCTACCACACAACACACCCTGCAAACAAGAGCAGACAATTGATTCTTTTATATGTAAATAACGCCAAGTCTAAAAGCTATTGCCTCGTTTCCCAAAAGGATTAAAATCCAGTTGGTACTGAAGCAGAAACAATTAGAAGATGCCTTCTGAAGTTTTGACTAAGGCCTGTGTACCAAACATTATCTACCTGCCCTGCTCTTCGAGAAAGCACTGCCTGCAGATAAAAGGAGCCCAACATTTGCATTTCTTATGGCTTTATGTTCGTCTCAGTAAAACAGATTGCTATTTTTTATTGTACTGTGTAGCACCATAAATATAGATGGCCTTTTAAAACTAAATATCACTCTTGCTAAGTAATTGTCAATTAAATTTAGTATTAATTATTCTTAATAGCCCAGTCTCACGTACTGTTATCCATGTGTCCCATTTTTGCATGGATCTGATATCAGAGCAGATGAATTTCAGTATGGAGGTTTACTCAAACCCTGTACGTAACGAAATCATTGTACTGTTGTGCAAGTGTGTGAATCTTTGAAATGAAACTGCAAGAATTGGTTACGAAGATTCTAGCCAGCACAGACTAGAAGCATGTTCAGCATAATCCCTTTGTGCAGGAACTTAGTAATGAATTAATGCTATAATTATATTGACAGTCAATGCCTTTGCTTTTAAAGTTTAGTGTTAAAAGACATATTTTCCATTAAGACAGAAAAAAATACCCATGACTCCATTTCTACCCAAATTTCCAGCCTCCACCACAGGACAACCTGCCTAGAAGGATGGAGAAGTGATGGAGGTCATGCAGGATGCCCTGAAGTTGTGTGCCACGGCCCACCAGGATGTTGGTACCAAGCAGTTGGGGTTCTCAGTGAATGGTTGGAACCGCAAGTCTCACAGAGGTTCGTTCCGTCATTACATGGATTGCTAAATGGTTCCTCTCTGCCATGCCCATAAGGCAAGTGCCTCATCTAGCAGAGCTCCACTGACAGAAGCATGCCCTTTGAGAGGAAAGATAAATGAAGCTTCAGGTGTTCCCTCCCCTGATGCGGAATCTGGTAGTTTTTTTCTAATGGGTTAGTTTTACCCTAGCCTCCAGGATGAATGCGCCAGCATTCCTTTATGGCTTACCAAAAATCATCACAAGAAGAGTCAGCTCTGCAGCAGACTTCAAGCTCTGCCTGAGCAGTTCAGTGCTCACAAATAGCTGGTGTCTCATTAGGCAGAGGCAGTGGGAGTTGGAAAGGAAAAAACAAAGGCGATAAGCCCACCTCTGCTCCCGGTCCTGTGTCAGTGAGATGAGAGCAGCTGTTGCACTGGGTTTGTATTGGGACAGGGGAGCTGCTCTTCTTGGTCTTTAAATGAACTCCTGCCTTTGTAAAAATTTGCTTATACATGTTACAATTTGCACTTGTTATAGCACAGAGACCTTGTGCACAAACAGGGGGTCAAAGATGCCCACAATGAATCTGTCATCTTCTCAGTGAAATGGAATGTTCAGCAGTGTTACAGATCCATAGAATTCAAAGGAATCATGTCAGTTCCCTGAAATGGGGGTTGTATTTTCCACACAGCAGTCTCATCTCAAATAGCAAAACAGAATGTAGGATAAAATTCATAACAAATTCATAATAAATTCATAACAAACAGATTTAAAAGATCCTCAGTTAGGGGACTGTAACATGCATTCTTGAGATGCTTTACAGCCATTCATTCTTCCTTATATCCATTTGAATGCTCCCCCTTGACCTTTTGTTTTCTTTCTAGCTTTATAAGCCTCTGTGCCATTCTAGAAGCCTTTCCAGTCAAGCTGTCCCTTCCGTCCCAGCCCTACACATTCTGTTTCTGCCAGACCCTTTCCCGTGTTGATTGCTCTTGCTTTTTGGCATGCTCTCTTTCCAAATTCTGTTTTGTTTCGTAAACCTTTTTATTTTCCCTCTCCCCCACCAATTCCTCTTTCTCACTAAGCCAGGCTCTTTTAACTTTTTTTTCCCCCAAATCTTATAAAGAGCATTTTATTCTGGCCAAACTAAGGGGCTTGCCACGTTCTCTCTTACAAATGTCACTGCAACATGGCTAGAATCCTGCTTCAGCTCTGAAAGCTGCACTGGCACAGAACAAAAGCGTTGCAGTGCTTGCACATCACTGCCTTGTTTCCTCTCATTCCTCTTCCAGGATTGCTTAATAGTAACAGCTTGCAATGACATTTTAGCAAAAGCCATACTCTTTGCAGCTCCTCCTCCTGCATACAGCATAAATTAATAGCAAGAGTCCATTTAAAAGAAGCCCTGAAAGACTGGCATTAAGCAAGAGAAAAGGACATAAACAGTCTTTCATCTCTATCTGTATTTCTTCAGTCCAGTCCACACCAATATTTGATATTTCCCTCCCATTAAATATTCAATTGTAATTTGTAATCCTTCAGTTCAGCACATCCACTTGAGCAGGGTTCAACATATATATAAAGGCTTCTCTGTGTGGAACTAGGAACAGCCAGAAATAATGCTTGTGTTAACCAGGACCAAAATGCTAAATGCAGATTTCTTCTGCAAATGGTATAATACCATGTTCAACAAAAGGTTATGCAAAGCAACCCAGGGCTTAATGTGCAAGATATCATCACCTAAACCCAGCTCAAAGCCTCATTTCCAGATCCCCTCTCCCAGCACCTCTCCTCCCCTGCTGTTTTGGTCTCATCACTGCCTTCTAAACCTCACACAGGCACAGATGGAAGGAGACTCAGTAAGTCTAATGAGTTCTGGGTGGCATTGCCTGTCTTTCTTATTTATATATATATTCATATTTGTCGGCATAAAAAAGAATATGAAAATAGGAAATAAAATGCTGCACAATCAGTAGGTAGTTTGAAGACTTACTGCAGAAGTTTGGAATTTGCTTTCCCTCGGTTGCCTGCAGAGAGGACTTCAATAAGAAGATATCCTGCCAATGGACAGAAGGAAGGTGGAGGAGAAGCCCATCTCCTGCCTGCATGTAAAGGCCAGGGACAGCACAGCAACACCGCTGTGGTGCACTCGAGTCCATCGCACAAAAACAAAAGAGAGCTTGAGCTGCTGAAGGCAACTGGCAAGGGCTGTATAGGGATATCAGGAGCCATCAGGAAGTCCTTGACTAAGGAGCAAGAGTGTCCTAGGCCTGCTCCAACTCTGAATTAAGTCAGTGCAAAGCCTCCCGCTGGCTGTACTGGCATCTGGATTAAAAACAAATAAACCACCCCCCCTCCAAACGCCAGGAGAATTATGCAACACTTGCTTCTTCATTTCAAAGTGGATTTCAGCAGTGCCAGCGTAGATTTTGGGTGGAATATTCTCACGTTGCCTCAGCAATTATTCTGATTTTCCTTCTGAAAACAAAAAAGGGGACAGAATAATTCAATGGCCGATTCACTGGGCAGTGGGATGAAGTTTAATCAAGCAGGGTTAACAAAGCACAGAGAGGATGATTAAGGGTTGTAAAGAGGTTGTCTTCTGCGACAAGTGGAGCATCCCGAGCTGCCTCTGGCTCCTCACCACCCAAGCTGCTAGTGCAGCCATCAGTCATATTTAATGTCATTTGCAATTTAGACAACACGAAAAAGAGTCTGCTTGGTTTACACTCTTGGTGTAAACTTCCATCATTCCTCTGAACTTCTCTACAAGTTCTTACAAGGTGGAGATTAGCAGAGAGAAAGTCGGGAAATTAAACAGGCAGGCAATTTTCCCAAACATGAATTGTGGAGAAGAAGGAAGGTTTTCTATCTCCAGCACAGGTATGCTGTCTCTGGGGAAGAGAGGAATCTGCCACCAGCTCTACACTGCTCAGAAGATAAAAGTGATTTCCAGTGGGAAGAACAAAAAATAAACTACTTGCTGGGGGCTTTGAGTAGGAAGAAGTGCTTCTGGGCTAAAACTGATTATTCTGCTTGTTCTCAGTCTACAGAGGAACATTAATATTAAAGGAATATTTCCAAATTCATACCCAAGTGACCAGACAGCAACTGGTTTAGTTGCTCTAGCAGGAGACCTGCTGTGGGACAGTAGTGCAGCTCCAGGCATTGTGGTCCTGTAGGGAAGCCATCCCTCACAGCCTTTCCAGTGGGTGCAGGATACATTTATTCAGTTCCTCATTTAGGCATTTTTACATAATCTTGAGACAGGAAGACTTCTCTATGTGCAGGGGAAAAGTAGAAAGTTTATGATCCCCCTGAAACTAACAACCAAACAGAGCAGTAAGATCTGTATAAGCCCTGAAACTTCCATCCTCCAAAAAGCCAAATTTGCCCTGATCTGACAACATTGCTCATACAAGAATGATAAGGCTGTGGATACAATAAATTTCTGCTACACATTTTAGTTAATGTTTTGATTGCTTTAGTTTATAGAATGCCACAACAATTGACAGTGGTCTAAATGACCACAATTAAATGCCATATATATGAAAAAGCTGAAATGATTTATCAGCCAAAAGCCACTAAGTGTTTTATCACTTCATCAGATCATTAATCTGTCTTCCAGAAATGTGCTTGGCAATTATATACTCAATGATATGCATTTTAAGTGACTGGAAATCAAGATATATTCACAAGATTAGGTCAATACCAGGCATAATTCAGTTTCTATAGTCCATCAGATATTTAGTGAGAGTTTAAGTCAATTTTCTTTTTATTAAGGCAAATTAATACTTGGGTGCTCATATAGTTCAGAGAATGACCAATGTGAAATAGAGCATGCTTTGTATTCACAGCTGCCAAGTTCTCTCAACACTTAGTACTTTAAAAGATAAAAGTTAAGATAAACTCAGCTTCTCTCTTTATGCCTTCTGTGCTATAACAAAGGTGCTTCCTGAACACATTGGGTTGGATTTCTACTTTGCTGCTTTGTAGCATCTCCTTCACCTTCTTTTTTGACTGGAGTCTGTGCCAGGGGCCTGCAGATGACTACTACAGCAAAAGAATTTTTGATAAAAATACAGTGCTAAAGATACACACATACACTTGCAGAATGTCACAAATCAGTCTGGGTGTTAAGCATGAGGAAACACATCCTCAAGAAACAGCAGCCTGAAATCTAAATTGGGAGGCAAAATAAGTGTGAGTTCTGTTAGTTTTGAATTTTTCTTCATTCTGCCTAGCTGTACCTCTTGCGCTTCCAAGGGGTTTTGTCTTGTCTGTTCCTCTCTCTCAGCTAAGGCAAATATTGCAGAAAGTTGGGCACATCACAGATCTAGGACTTTCAGTTCCCCTTTATCCTTTTAAATCCCATCTCTCTTGGTTTTTAATAACTCAGATAGTGAGAAGCCAGCAGATGTTTGGGGCACTTTATTAGAAGAAAATCATTCAGGCAGGAATCAAACCAAGTGGCTGAGTTCTTCTCCACAAAAATCACCTAATTCTCTTTTTAATGTTGTGTCTTGGACAAGAAGTCCTCTCTCACCATGGGGCCTTTAATTTTCTATTTCAGAGTACTAGGATCCTTAATTTACAAACTCTGGCCATGAAATAAGGTCATTTATCTTTATTAGCATCTCTTCAAGTGTCCAGTTCACTCTTTTGCTTGAAATAGCAAATCTCTTCAGCTGAGTCAGCCTGAGATTTCCCCTCATCACATAATTCAAACAAGCCTTATCTGCTCCCAAAGGCTTCACTGACTGGCCAGCTTGCCTGGATCTCCTGAAGATGTCCTTCGTTCTGATTGGCAGCACTTCACCTTTTTTCATGACTTTCTGATCAGTCCCACAGTAAACAGGAGCAGTTCTCCCAACAGCTGCCTGGCCAAAGCCCCTTTTCTCTCTGTTCTCCATCAACAGATTTGCAACACAAAAATACAGCCAACACCACATAGTGAAGATTAGATTGAGAATTCTTTGGGGGCAGTCTGGAATGACTTCATTCATCTTCCTTCCTCTTATTGCTAGTAAGAAAACACACAGGTCATTCATTGTATTGCTGAAGGCACTGTCTTCTACTCATCCTGCTTGCCTCGCTCTCTTCCCTTTGCAAGAAAGAAACTGCTCTAGTAAGAGTAAACCACACATATCAACCTCATTTGAGTGCTTTGTAGCCCATTAACAAATGCAACTGCATCCACAAAGAGCATCCGAAGTAAGCAAGTAGAAAAACATAGGCACAAATAAATCAAAAAGTGAATATCATAGTAGTATTTGCCTATTATTTGCATACAAATTCTACCTATATATTATTTATTTTTGAAGTGCTCAGTTTCATGAAAATTATTGCTGGTCTTCAATGTCCGGCAAACACTGCCTTTTGACTCCTGGCAAAGTGCTTAAATTAATTACCTGTTTAGCATTCTGGGTTTGCTTTAGTTAAATGAGCAGCCAACTTTGCAGTGGGCCAGAACTCAAACAGAAACTCAATTCATGCAAAAGAGATCAGCCTTACTTTCCAGCCTTAAGACTTGGATAGGTCCCATCCAGCCACAACAGCTCCTGTCAGCCGAGGGGGTGATAACTGTACAATGCAAAGCAAACATCCTTGTTGGTGGAAAAGGAGAGGGTGTTTGCTGTGATACACTGTGCAGTTAAGTACATTGAAACCTGTCTTACATCTACAAAGATTTCTTCTATTAAAGCATTCAGCTTCCTGCGTTCTTCCTGAAATCATTATAAATACCATGTGCCGAAGTCCAGTTTCCTGGCAGTTGTATAATGACCAGAATGGAAATGGAAGAGTTTTGTGACAGAGCAAGAAAATCCTAGGATAAAACTTTAGGAGATACTTTTGCTATTGCACTGGATCCAGGGAGTACTCCTCATTCAGTGTAACACTCTCTTCATACAGCCTTACTTTGATCTTAGAGGATTTTTTTAGAAATGTAAGGATTTATTTTTTTAGTGAAGGGATTTCACTGTCCTGCTTACAAGGCATAACACAAGGAATCTACGCAATACTTTATAGTTCCAATTTTGCATTGTTTCTACAATAGAACATGAGTGTTTGGTAGCCGTAGAGACCTTGGGGTCTGGCTGGAAGTTACTAAATTTCAGCTGTTGCCAAAGTGGAGCCAGAAGAAGAAGCCTGGAGAATGTTGTCCTTCACACCGAGCTCCTTGCTCAGACAGCTGAGGAAAAGACATGAAGAAAGAGATGAACCCAGAGCTGCAAACTGTAAGAGCACAGAATGGCATGCAACCATCAAGTTGCCATTGGGATTTTACACTTTCTCACTCCAACATTATTTCAAAATGACAATATGATGGGACACATGCACAGAAACACATGCTCACCATCCCCATGGACTAACATGGACTCACACTCTGAAAGACAGCTTTTCCAGTTCATTATTGACAAATCTCTCACCATCACGTCACAGCATTACAAGGCATATCTATTTTAATGGTGTGGCATGAAAATGTGCCACTTTGAAAGCACATCTTGTCTTCCAGTTGTTTACTTGTCTGGAGTCAGTGACGATAGAATAAGGCAGAAAAAGCCCTGAAATAAGTAGCTGGAAATTTGTGAACTCATATTGGTTTCTATAAATGCTTATTCTGATTCTTGTTTCAAAGTGGGAATTACTGGGGTGAGGAGGGGAGTGTAGGACAATACAGAAAGACAGTTAGAAAAGCTGATTTGGAATCTCAAATAATTCATTTATGCTGTACTTAAAAATCACTTTTAATGGAAATAAAATGTAAAATATATAATACATTACTTGCACCATTTAATTACCTATTTTAATTAACTTGAATGATGAAATAATCCAGTTCTTATTTAAATACAGGACTTTGCATACTGAAATATGTAACACAATGAAATGTGTGAATCTCAGAGCTGAAAAAATTAATCCTGAAACTGTCTTTTGTAGGTGTTGGGACTGTAATTCAAAGTTATCGATTAGATTTGGGTTTTGTGCAGGGAAATTACTATGAATTTTCATTTCTTGTCAGTATACAAAAAAAAAAATAAGAGAATTGTCTCCTTCATTTCTCTGATCTCTATTAGATCTCTCTGAGCTAGTTCCTTGCTGTTATCACTGCAGACACACTGGAAATTGTTGCTGTGGCAATACAAACCGTAATATATTAAGAGGATTATAGCGATTGCAAACATTCCTTTAAGTTATCCATCAATACTCATCTGAAAGTGCCAAAGTCTTGAAGCCTGAACACCTAACGTCAGGTTCCAAAGTCAAAACTTATCTGATTACTGAAGGCATTAACCACTTACAGGCTGCATCTAAATCAGCAAGATGGCTGAATTCTCAGCAGCACTTACTATATCTATCTCACACTATTTGTCAACATTTGGAGCAGGAATGTCTACCTTTTGGGTTTCTACCTGGCACTGGCAGAGGCAGGCTAGCAGGAACTGTCTCCATGCCTGTGTCCAAAGCTGTCAAATTGCATCATCAGGCACTCAGAAAATAGCTAATGTAACAAATGATGTGACCAAAGCTGTTAAGAGACCTCAATCTATAATTATGTCAATGGAAGTCAAATGTGAAAATACATTGCTCCTTGGGTGGGATACCTAGGAAAGCTAAATAAAAGCTAATTAATGTATTATGGCATTAGTTTTCTATATTGTTATTTTTGGCAGCTACAGTCCACATAGAAGAGACAGACATGAGACCTCTAAATAAGATTTTTCCAGAAGGAATTTTCCTGAGTCAAAGTATCTTCTTCCTTTATTGATTGTTAGCTGTAGCAGGCTGGGAAAACAGCTTTTAGCAAGGTATAACTGAAGATAGTTGAGAGCCTGATGTAATACTGCATGCCACAAAAGAGGGAAATATCCTTCTGGAGATTTACACAGCATGGGTGAAATTGAACAATTCAGATTTTAAGGACTTTGCATGCCCAACACATATAACCTCTCTGATATTGAGAGAAGCCAAGGGATGCAAGCTGGGGATGGATGCTCAAACTATACTTTTCATCTCTCCTTATTTTCCCACCTTTAACCTCTTATTGAACCATTTCTCAGGAAAACCACAATTGTCTGAATTAATCTCCCCCACCCATCAATTTAGGTTTCTCCAGTGCTTCTCACTGTTACAAAAAGGAATCTCTTAAAGCAAACTACAACAGGCCCTCATTCAAGCCTCTTATGCTCTGCTTCACTGGCCAATTCAAATGTTTGGATTTATTTCTCATTATGTTCCGTTAAAAATCACAGCAAACCTCAGTCATAGAAATGTGGCTTTAAAAGGATGAGGTTTTCCTTAGCAGCTCACCAACTGGCTGCTTTACCTTTGTGTTTTCATCAGGTCTGTCTTTTGGCGCATGTGTTTGATGTTCTGCTATACAATACCCACAAAACCAGGAAAGAATGCCTTTGCTCTCAAAAATAATTCAAAGTGCTTAGTCATATTGTATTTCCTTCTCTCTCTCTCTCTCCTCCTTCCCCCCCCCCAAAGAAATAATATTTGCCTGGCTTTTTGCTGTCTTTTAGAATAACACCACGTATCCTCCATTAGTATAAAGTGACCTCATTTGAACAAACTCATGACAACACTGGAAATTCCTAGCTGTAGCTACAATGATTTTTGATCTGAAGAGGAACCGCTGTTACAGGTATGCTTGTTGAGCAGTTTATTTGGTTCGTGAACCTACACTTCCAACATCTTTTGTGTATTAATCTATGATGTTGCAGCTGTACAGAACATCAAAGTTTTGAGGGGTTAGAATGGCACAAGATGAAGCAGCAGCATTTTTAATAGAACTTTGAGACCTTGAACAATGCTGCAGCCCTTTACTAATTCTGACTTAGAATACTTCATAGCATTTAAGGACAAAGTCTTCTATGTCACCAACATGATTCAATGAGTTTGTCTCCTCTTTCTTGAAAAACTAAATGACTTCTTTTTGCTATAATTAGTTTGAAAGCCAAAGCAACAGAATAGCAAAGAAAACAATGACGCTAATTTCTGGGGTCAAGGCACAAGTACCTCCTGAAGATTACACAGAATATCTGTCTTTTCATAAAGCACTCATCTGAAGAATATAGTTCTCTTAAAACAAGTTTCCTGTAGAATAAAAGTAAGATTCCATTTTGGCAATGGCCAAACGATGAACTTTAAATGAAAGAAAAGCATGTCCCCATAAGTACAGAAAATGTTGGGTTCACACCTTCAACTTTGCTTTAAAACACTGTGGCTCAACCTGCCTTCACTGTAAGCATTCTAAGCCAAGTTCAGAGGCGGATGTAAAGATTCACTGTATCTGGTGTTTGGTCTTTGCCACAGGCTTGAATATCTGAGTAAATTTCACAACCCTGTGCCTGCTAATCATATTGTATTTCCTGATGACAGCAGAGAAGGAAGAACCTCTCGGATCACACCAAATTGCACAGGACTTCACTTCTGAGGGGGATGGCAGAGGATGCCAGGACAGCTGTCTCACACCAGAAAAGCCTCTGGTGAAAGCAGGGACTTAATGGCTTAGGGCACTCGGAAACAGAGATAAGAGAAGCTCCAAACAGCTCAATTTCTTAAGTAGAAAATAGATGTGGACCTATGAAGAACCTGAAAGTGGACTTGCTCTGAGGTTTCAGCAGCATGACACTGCACTCTTCTACAGGCACATCTGTCCTGCCCCTTACTAATCTCTCTTGGATTTCCCAAGAGAGGCTGCCAGAGCTTGAGTTGTCCCACAGCAGAACTCCCCACTCATCAGAAGACATTACTGCAAGTTGCACACAACTCCAGCCATACAATGAAAACCAAGCTTCTATCCTGACAACTGTAGTCAACATCTTTCTTGGGTTTACAGGAGAATCAGCATGTTAATTTTGTAGTTATTATCCAACGTGATTTGTATATAAGTGGTTTTGTATGGGTCAGAGCAATCCCAGGCACAGCTACAGGTTGGGCGGAGATGAGATTCAGAACAGCCCTGAGGAGAAGGACTTGGGGGTGTTGGTTGATGAGAGAA
>JASSUY010019169.1:0-32552 GCA_032466535.1 Forpus xanthops | reverse complement strand
CCCCCCCCCCCCCCCCCCGGAAGAGGTGGAGGGCTAGTAATATGTGCCCTACATTCAGAAAAACAACGAAAACAAAACACAAAAGTTACCTATATTTCAAAATCCTCTCATCCCTGTACATACTGCTTGGAATAAAAACAGACCACTTCCCCCACCTCCCCCAAAAAATACACAGCTAACCAAAAAGAAACAAGAGGAATGAAGACATAGCTGACGCAGTTCCATCTGTTCATTTCTACAACAAACATCATGATGTCACACAGACATCAAATTAAATATATCTGATTCTGAGGAAAGACAGCATATAGCACACTAATAAAATTACTGCTACTGGCCCACAAAGTTATAAGTAAATTCTGACTTAGCGGAAGAGAGAAAATAGTAAAATAAATCCTATTTCATGTTTCTAGCTAACACTGCTGCCTTCAAATCTCAGCTCTAAGTCCTGTAATGTCTAAGGCATTCCTCAACAAGCAGATAAAAACAGTACTGCAGAGACAGCCAATGACCCCTCTTTACAGTGTCATATGAAAGGGCCTGGGAAGTCTTTCCTCACTTAAACACGGTAGCAAAAATAGTCTTCATGGCCAGATAAGCATAAAGGAATAAAATGCATGAATCTAGGTAAAATAATACATGATATTTAAACACAAAGCCACATTTACAGAAAGAAGAATCTATAGTTTCAGGGTGAAGCCAGGGGAAGAGAAATCAGATGCAGGCAGAATGGGACAGAGGGGAAAAAAACAACAAACCCAAACCAGACAGAAGGACCAAAGTAAAGGGCCAGGTTCTTTTATAGTCTCAAAAATTAAAAGAACACATAAAAACAGAATCCAAAAAGCTGAAAGCAGAGCAGTCTATGAAAGAGCTTAAGGACAGGGTTATACATTGCAAAACAATATGATGTAAGAGGAGGAAGTCATCTCCTCTCTCTCACACACACACCACACCCCCCCCCCAAAAAAAAAGGAGGGGAGGGGAGAAAAAAACAAACCAAAATAACCCCAAGTGCTGTTCAAGAGCATTTGCCACCAGTAAAAGCAGATGGGAAAAGTCCACTTTAGCTTCCAAGTGCTAAAATCCTTAACAGTTAAGGTGCCTCAGGAATTGTTACAATCCTTCAAGATTCTTAAGTGTGATCTATGACAAAGGCTTTCAAAAAAGAAATAGTAGCACACTGAAGTTCAAGATGCAGCAAAACAGGACTTTCTCCAAGTAGTGAGTACTTTAAAAATGAATGAGGTAAAAATAGCTCAAGGAGGGTGCCAAGGATGGAATTAGTGAGGCTGCCTTGTAATGTGGGTGGAAGGAGAAGATAAAAATTGCAGGCAATGGGAAGCAAGAGACCATGAATCAGAGACCAACAGAGGATACAGAAAAGTTTATGTCTGAAGACTTCATAGAGTAGACTGAGAAAACAGTAACTCTGAAGAAATGGAAGTCTGGGAACCTAGCAACAACCTTCAACACAGCAGTACCTGATTTTGTAGGGATTATAGTTTCTAAATTTAAATAAACAAATATATACATAAATAATTTGTCAAAGCCCAGATTTCTGTGATGGCTTGAATTTTTTATTTTACACAAGCTCCTGAAAATCACCAGAAATTCCACCTCTGGAAATTCCACCTACTACACAATCATCATCAACTAACACACGCCCTGTTTGTCTTGCAAACTAAAGAACTAAAAAAACCTTCCACCCATGCATATAATTTCTATGTTATCAAAGCCAGAATAGTTGCATATTTAATTCTGCATAACATGCATTTCTAATGAAAAGAACAAAAGCTTGAAGTCCACAGGCACTAGCAAAGAAAGACGTACTTGATATTTGCCTGAAGGGGCTACAACTCAGCACGATGAGTTGTAAACATCTGTTTTCTCAACTTTGTCCCTGACAGACATTTACATTTTGGCTCCTCTTTTTCTCTCTTTTTTTTTTTTTTTTTTTTTTTAACTAGATCCAGACAAAAAACACTGTTACATTGTTCCTCCCAAGCGAAAAACGCTTTCAATGCTGATATCACAGGAAGAGTTAAACAATAGGTATCTTCTATTTATCTTCTACCTGCAGCATTATGTCTAATTGTTCTGTCCGCCTGGTTTGACAGTACGGGAGGACTTCACTAGACTTTACAAAAGTCAAGAGCAATACAATACTTAAATATATAGTAAGAGTATATGACAAAAATATGCCCTTCTAATTACCTGGATACCAACACATCAAAAGTATCTGGGCACTAGCAACACAGTTTCCACTGCTACCCTACTCATGGTTCCAGGTCCTTGAACATACCTCAGGTTATATAGGTTATATAGGTTATATCCAGCCCAGGAAACTGCTGGAGTGGTGGGAAGCGGAGAAGCTGACAAAACTTTAAAAAGTTACCTGCTAAAAACCCATCTACTTTTGTCACTTGGCCTCTAGAAAAAAATGCATCTGAAGGTCTGACATTAAAGCCAGGTAAAATACCACAAGGGAAGATTAATTCCCAATACAAAAACGAAGGCCCATGAAAAGAACAAGATTTTAAAAACAATAAAGCAATATTCAGGCATATTACATTGAAAGACAACTTTATTTTGAAGAAAAATAGCCACATTTCTAATGCTGTTACGTTGAGACACAGTGCTAGTAGGTCTTGGTTGTCTTTTGTTGTTGTGTTTTGTTGTTTGGTTGGGGTTTTTCTAATTAAGACAGTATCACTTTGTAGGGCAGATGTAGAACCAAAAAACCAATACTGTACCATTGTTGGTATCCAAGAAAAATTCAAGCTCACAATATTTCATCTTTAGCATAGAGCAGTTGTCTGCACTGCTTTGGAAAGAAGTTTGTTTGTTCGTCTATTTTAAAATAAATTGATCTATGTTTTCCTAACCAAGTAGCTTTATTTCCAGAACAGAAATAAAATTGACAGAAATGTGCAGAAATTATTTTTAAAATACAGCTCAGAAAGTTCAGCTGGGAAGCTATTTCTTCAATGAAAACCTCTGCAGAAGTAAAGCTTCCAGCAATGCTTTCTCACAGAAGAATGCTTATGCCTAGCTAAAAATATTTATGTGCTCTATTTTCTTTAACTGAAAATAGTAATCCTGACAACCATAGTCTTGTAGCACAATCGACATACATGCAAGCTTTCCAGGGAAACATTACATAGGCAGGTTAGAGATCCATCCTTTAACCACCTACAGCAATTTGTTAGTTTACAACCACAAAAGATGCACATCAATGTACATGCCCCTTCTGAACTGCATTACCTCTTACCAAAGAAAATACAAATCCAGGAACTCTCAATTCTGTAAAGATTCACATGGAATTCCACTTCTAATGCATAACCCCCACCTCAACATCCCTCAGTTTCTTAAAATATAAAAAAAATGCATTTTTACCCACTAGCCCTACACCATGCAGATTTTAAGTCTGAACACATCAACTGGAATGCCAGTTAGTAAATGTTTAAGTTTACTTTCATGCAAGGAGTTGCATTTTTAATTGAGGGACCTTATGAGAGAATTCAGGTGAAATCTCAAGTTTTTAATTGCTTGTTACAACTCAAAACAGCAGGGGTGGTTTTCCCCCTTGAACTCTCCATTGTCGCATGCTGCACAGTCAGAGTTTCCTCTTCATTGTGCTAATGCTGGGCATGACCACAGAACTCCACAGGAACCCAGAAGCCAACAGTTTGGTTTCTTGTCATCCTCTAATGCCCTGACATCAACTCTCTGAGTTTTAGAGCTGCACACAGTGACAGTAAACACTCACAGTAAAAAGCAACTCTTCCTCAAACAGCAGACAGCTACGTGAAAGTCAGAGCAGCAGGTCAGCAGCTGGGGAAGCAAAGAAAGTGCAGGATTATATCTATTTCAACTTGCAAGCAGCCATAAAAGAGAATACCCAACATAATGTATCCGCTACATTAACAGAGCAACTCATCTAATTGACTTATTAATTTCTAGGGAAGAAAAAATAGTTGAGCAGGCTAACATCGTTACAACTCCAATGGCTGGCTGAATAATTTGGCACCTGCTGCTCCCCAGCACACAAAAACCTCTAACAGCAGCAGCTAGAAACAGCAGCAGTCAAGCTAGAAAAACTTGCACAGTTAGAAGCTTTCTTCCAAGTTACAGCCAAGGAAGTCAGAAACAGTACTGGACTTCATCAAGGGTGACCTATTTAGATGTTACCAGATCACAGGAGAAATATTTTAATGTCACAAATGCATGATTACTAGTGAGTTAATTTATCTGTCAGATTACAGGAATCTGTAAAGATAGTTTCCTCTGGAATGTAAGTTTTTGTTTCCCTGCAACAGGTTCTTTTCTTCTGCTATCCAACACAGATGCACCTACTCAACACAGTGATCTCCAGGTTAGCATACACATTGTAATCTCCTCCCTTAAAGTTCAACAAAAAAACCCATTAAAAATTCCATAAAAATAGAAAGGAACCGAGCCTAATGTAACACTGAGGCATACCTTCCAGGTGTAAGCACTTTCTCCCCTCACATGGGTTTGGTACCTCACTAACTAGCTCTCACTTTTCCTTTTCACAGAATACCACCACACTTGGACAAAGCTTTGAATTTCTGCTGATTTCTCTATTTGTGTATTAGCCTCCCACACATTTTTTCACCCTAGTATCCACATTCCTCAACCCTCTAATGTTTCCTTGATCTCATTCCCACAGCAATACACTCCAACAGTGAATGTTACCACTGACTACTCCATAGGCACTCAGCTATGATTTCAGACTTTATGAAGTTTCAGTTATCAAACCAGATTTTAAATACAACGTTCAGTTCATAGCACCACTGTCTCATACAACTATTTGACATTGGCTTGGTGAAAACAAACACATGAAAAAAAGAGCAACATAATCACCTCAAGAGGTATTACATGTATGTTCAGAACTCAGTTGGCAAATCACCCCCTGGAATGATTAGCATTCAAGTGGCTCCTAATGGGCATCCACCCTCAAAGCAGTTAACTCCCTGTTTCAAACATCCAATAAGCTCTGTGATCACAAATTCCCAAAGTTCTTTCCATTTTGTTATTACTCCATTAGCTGACCTTCATCAGGGTCATGTAGGTGAAAAAAAGAATGAACTACTTATCTTGAAGTCCTTACTCTAAGGGATAAAGCACACCTAGGCTGTTTGTAAGATGCATGCCAGCCTAACTTCTGATCCTAGGTAATGCTACCATTTAGTAGCACAAGCACAAAAGATCTTGTATTTACTGATAAATACGTGTATATAATACTGTAGTATACAGAGCAAGAGCAACAGCACTGCAAATAAAAATGCAGTTTTGATCCTGACCTAAATTTCACCACTGCAGCAAATTCACACACACCCCTCACAGTCTGCTGCTGTGGCTTGGCAATACAGTGCTTGTTTTGAAGCTGTTGCTACACTTTCTGTCCCATCCCACACTTCACAACAGGCAGGACCTTCATTTATACTTGAACAAACCTACGGCTATGTTGTGAACTAGCTCAACAGACAACCTGAAAGAGAAGAAGAGAGCTCTAATCAGTATTCTAAGCTTGATGCCAGACACTTCTCAACACTGAGCCACAGCTGATGTCTCCAAAGATTCATAATCTGATTGAAATGACTGATAAAAACTCAATGGTTACACACACAAGGGAAAAGATACATTTCTTACTCTTTCTGAAAACATCTCTCACTTCCTGAGATAGCTCTAACCACGGGAAAAAGACTTCTTGTCTGTCCTTCTTATTAAACTTGTTAAGTACATTCACTAGGCCAAGCAACCAGGGAATGACAGCTTGAAGACATAAGGCATGTTTCTCCAGTAACTTAACTACAAGTCTGTTCAGCTTTGCCCACCTATCTCCGATATAACCGTCTCTATCTTCAGCCCTGAAGAGCAGCTATATCTTCTCAGCATGTTTTCACTAGACACACAAAAAGAAAATGATGAAACGAAGGGATTTTGTTGAGGTAAAGCATGTCAGAAAGTTATTTTAAAAGTAAGTATAGAGCTTTAAATATTAGTTAAGGGAATAAATGAAATAATGTAAAATTATCAGAAACTGATTAGAAATTGAAAGTGGACCTCAATGTGGATTCTAGTGTTTCAAAGGAAAATCTTCTGTTTACTGAAATCCACATACGCTCCAAAATTTTAACAGTATATTAACTTACGGTACAGTTCTTCATGGTAAAAACCTGCATCAACTAGTGAAATCTACTTGGTAATGTAAGAATTCATTTACTCCAGGGTACAGAATTACTACTCAGCAACAGCAGGAAACCTGTGTTCAAGAGATGGATACCAACCACAGGCACTTTTTTTCTTTTTTAAAAGCATTAAACCACACATTTTCCTATCATCCTGTAACACAGCCAATATGCAAAACCTATTCAGCTCTGTGATGAACAGGAGCAGGCCGTGTCAAATGGCCTGGCAGGAGCACACTGTCATGAGTGCTGCTCAGACTCAGGGCAAAATAGATGAGCTATAAAATGCCTCTAAAGTAGGTCTAGCCACGTTTCTTCTGCAAGAAGAAACTACTTGTCACGTCCAGCCAGTTACTGGGCACACCTCCTATTCACCATATTCCAAAAAAGTCCAGCCAGTTACTGGGCACACCTTCTATTCACCATATTAAAAAAAAGAAAATCCAGCAGAGGCTGTTTTTAAATATTTTTACCTTGACCGTACAGTGACAATTGCACTAGCATACTTTTCTCCAAATTCAGGCACATTTTTATTCAGAACCAGGTTTAATAAACAAGTTTTCAATTGTTTCAAGAAAAGCATAATCCTGCATGCAAAAAAAGGTAGTCTTCTAGGACGTACCCACAGTTTACTTTCCCAGAGCTTGCACCCATAGAACTGATAACAAGATTCTGCATTGAAGAGCCACTGATTATTAAGTTACAAGAAGTTCCAAGGCTAAATAAATACCAACGCTTGAAAACTCACAAAACACCTTTAAGGCCTCTAGCCTTTTTGGCAGTTAGCATAAGAACTTACTAAAATATGAAGAGTTACAAGTAACTACTCCATGTAACTTCAAACAGTGATTTAAGACCATATTTACTGGTCAATAATTTTCAGCTGTAGATCAGCAAACAACATTCTCCACCTGGCTGTACAAAAAGAGATATAATGCTGTTATCACATCACTTAGTAATACATTTAAAGAAAATTTCTATTTCAACTAAAATTATTTGCAGATCGCACAATTCTTCCCATTTCCTCAGAGGCAGAACTGCAGTACTGCTTGCTATTCTAACACATATCTGAAGATCATTTTCAGTAAACCAGAGTTGCCATTTTTGCTGGTATATCCAGTTCCTCCCCCCTCCTTCAAATCCGGCATTTAGATGAGCAAATTAGACCATCTTCAGGAAATAATTAAGTCTGACAGTAAAGAATTCTTGTTGTAACAAGAAAGGAATGGTAAATTGATTTCCTAAGTACAAAATTATGTGGGATAACAGCTGATAAAAGGCCTGAAAATATATCTGCAGGGCTAACAAAAATGAGCACTGCTGTTAGCTACCTGTTTTTCAAAACTGAGATGTGAATGCTGACAGATGCTTGAAGTTACATTAAAGGAACAGACTACTTTTTGTGACATAGATAAGTGGCGGCCAAAATCCCACATAACCAACAGCTTTATGGCAGGCGACAGGCCTAGAGAAACTGTAAGAGCAACCAAAATTTTAACTGTGCCTTTTTGCATGTTTCCTTGCTCCTGTACACAAAACTGAAGACCTTCCAGATACACTGTTTTAGTTACTTCCTAAACTGGTATCATGCTGTATTGCCCTACATTCAGTACTTTCAACTGTGCTTACATACCCAAAGTCTAAAAAATGCAGTAATTACCTACACTGTCCTTATACCATCTACACTGATTAACAATATAAACTTAATTTCCGAGTGGCCATACATAAATGTAGAATTGCCACAAGGCCCTAATAAAGACCCATCCCCTATGAGTCTTCCATAGTCACTACAGCTCTGACTTAAACCTCACGCGATTACTACTGCAAATACTACAGCAAATTACCACCAGCTCCACCTGTTTATTCTGTATTCACTTGGTCAGAAATACAAGTAATCCATTTCTGCATATAATATGGAAGCTTCAATAAAGCATTTTCCCTTCTATTTACAGGTATCTCAAGCAGACCTGGAAGTATTTTTAATCCCTCAAATTCCTTCTACTGAAGTTAGAGTGAATTAACTCCATTAAAACAGACCTTACTGTTTAACTCAACGGAAAGCCATTATCCTTCTCCTCATCATCACCTCAGATTTAAAAGCACGTTAAAGTTACACTGACAGACCGTAAGCGGCTCACCAGAGGAGCCTAGCATTCAAAAACAAACCAACCAACCCTTTTACTTCTCCTAACAGATGCTGATCGTTTATTTGCTGTTTCTCGTCAAGTGCGGGCAGTTCTCGAAGCCCCGAGGACCGCTCAGCTCTCCCACGCCGCCACTGTCACACAGACAACTGAACGCCTGCATAGGCACACGTCTCAGACGGCCCGGCTGGCGAACTGCGTTAAGAGATTCCCCCGAGGAGCCGATCACAGAGCTCCGGCGATCCGAGGGCCTTGTCCCACAGCCGGTTAGCAGCGGCCGAAGTGCCGTCGAGGAGCGGGGTGCACTGCTCCCGCTGCGCCGGCAACCGTTTAACGGTCGCGCTGCTCCATCTGCCTCCGCTTCCCAGCTCCCGGCTGGGCTCGCCCGGGCACTGCGGTCCCGTACGGAGCTTCCGCCCCGCTCCCTCCGCCGCCGAAGCCGTCTCTCGTCCCGGTTGCGTTCGCGCCCAGCCGCGAGCGGCACCCTCGCACCTCACCTCACCCGGCCCCACACACGGTGCGGCATGACCGCGGGTCCCCGCCCCCCCGGGCCTCCCAACCCGTGCGGCGAGAGGTGCTTACCCTGCGGGCGGTGGGGCGGCCGCCTGCGGAGCGCTGCCGTCCATGCCGGCGAGACTGTGAAAGCCGGTCGGCTCTCGGGGGTAGGGCGGGTGCAAATGCTGGGTCCGCCCCCACAGCTGCCCGCCTCACCTGGTCGGGGCGGGCCGAGAAAGACGGTCCCGCTCTGCCGCCCCCAGCGCCTCCTTGCCCCAGAGCCCAGGCATTCCCCGCTGTTTACAGCACGGTATGGGGCGCCGGCCGCAGACACGGCTCGGCTAGGCTGCCTGCGCCAGGGCGGCTGCTCGCTGAACCACACCTTGGGCGGAGGGGGCAAAGACACAAAAGCGAAAAAGAAACTTCGCGGCGAGAAACTTGAACCGCAGAACCGTCCCCGCTCCGGCACCCGCGCAGGAACAGAGGCTCCCTGTTCCCGTCCCAGCTCCTCCCTCTTTCTCCTGCCCACCCGCCTCCACTCTCCCGGCTCTTCCTCTCGACGCCTGGCCGGTGCGGAGGCTCGGCCCGGCCACAGCTGCCAAGAGGGGCAGGGCCGCTCCTCACGGCTGGAATTTTCCTCTCCCCGAGCAAAGCGTCCCGGCGGCCGCCTCGGGTTCAGCCCTACCCCATTCCAGCCACCAGGGCGCTGGGCGAAACCCCTACAGGTGGGGGCAGCCGGGCCAGCTGCAGTCGGACCCCGCGCTGGGCTCCAGCGCCCTCAGGCAAAGCGATTCTGCTCGGGGATCAAAGCTAGCGCACCGTGTGTCCATTGTGCTCGCCGGGATTTGTCCCGGCTGAGTGCGATAAAGTTGTCCCACTGCCCGGAGCTCGATCCCAATCCGCATTCCCTCGCCGCCAGCTGAGCCTGGGGCTGCCGAGCCGGCTGCAGCACAGCATGACCCATCCGTGCCACTGGGGGCTAACTGCCGGTGTTGGAGCGGTTTCAGCTCGATCTTCGGCTCGCTTTTTGAGCATGACAGCAGTTCACCCCTTCCTGTGTGACAAGCTGCTCCTTTGCCGGGTCCAGCGAGCAGCTCTGGCAGTGCATGCTACCCAACCCTGTGGGCGCCGAGCGCCTTTCCGGCTGTGCCGTGGCATCAGGAGGTGATACAGTAGCATAGTCACATACATACAACTCTTTATGCAGGTAGTATTTTGTGCAGTGCTTAATAGAAGGTGAGAAACAGCCAATGGCAGAGCATTTATACCTTTTTTCTTTCTTTTTTTTTTTTTTTTTTTCCTCAGGAAAAAGTAGAACATTACATTCTAGTAAATGTCCTTTTTCTGACTAGTTCTAGGATTACGTGTCTGGAAAAATTATTGAAATTGACCATTCTATGCTAATATTTTTCGTTATATGGGCAGTGTCGAGTATAATATTGTATATAGTATAATGCAGATATGGCAGTTTAATAATATGATGCTTCTCCCTGTATGCCCTTCTTATTTGTATTGTGCTTCTTTAATAAAGGTTTTCTTCTACTTTTATTTTCTGCTTCTTCAGTAGTTGAAATAATCCTGAAGTTGCCTGTTTTGACAAACTGTAGAGATTGTTCACACCCTGAATAATCACATACCATTATTGGGCACGCCCCATGAACCTGTGTACGTTTCTTAAACCAAAAATTAAACCACTGATGAGTCAGACGGATTTTCCATGGTGCAGTTTTCAAAGAGTCAGTATTCAACCAGTTGATCTGTAAGAAGAGACTCGAGAACAAACCCACTGAAGACCTTATGTAAGTCTGACCCATTCTCTCTTTTAACAGTGCACTTTCTTTTCTCACGCTCCTTAAACTGTTTGGCCACTTCCTAGGTTATGATGAAGGCTGACAAATTCCTTTGTACGTTAACTGTGCCTGCAGTCAGGACAGGGTAAACTCTATGCATTCAATGTGTAGCCTCAGTTTAAGTACAAAAGAATTTCATGTTTCTAAACAGATACTTCTTGGGCAAAACCATTAAGTGACTCCATTTTCTAAATGGTAGTGAAACTCCCTTGTTGCAAAGGCGTCAGATGACTCAGCATTACAGTGCTGGTTCGACTGGAGACCATCCTAGCTGATTGTATATTAGAATAATTACATGTTGGGTGTGATGTTGTCATCTCTTCTAATAAACTTTGCTGGACCACCAGCAGATACCATTGTTGTATCATTGTCTTTAAAATCTCATTTGAAAACCAGTATATGCTATAGTCTAATTCTTTTGGCAAGTACTAATGCCATGAAGATTACAGTCTATTGAATAGCTCGCATGAGCTAATGGTAGAAATTCAGTAAAGCCAAGGAGGAAAGTGACAGCAGAGAAATAATCTAAAAAATTGTTAGTGGTGGAAATACGCAAGAGACGGGGAAATTATCTAAAAAAGCAGTTCACTGAATAATGCCAACCTCACTTAACAGGGGGGAGGTTATGCTTATTTAATTATACTATCACTTATTCAAATCTTGGTCGTTAACTAAGCGTGTTTGAAATACTAATCACTAGAAGCACCGTAGGCTCTAAACTTGAGTGCCTGCAGGCCATGTTCTACAGTGACAGTTTTATGATGACTTGACTTAAAATCATTTGGCTTTAAGAGATACTGGAGATACCATTTGTCCTAGGATCTGTTTTTAAAAACAAGTTCTGGGTGACTATGGCACTTTGGGTTTTTAACAACAGAAAACCAGTTCTATGTTCCAGTTTCAGAAGATGTTGACAGCCACATACTCCTTTTTTTTTTTTTTCTTCCTATTTTTATAAAGTTACCAGCTTTGTCCCGAACTCAGAATGTTGCTCATATAAAGCAAATGTAACTCTCATACACAATAAACAGAAGGCAGCAGCAGAGAATACCAAGCAGGTTATTAACATGCTATTCCTGTGCCTCCTCTTGAATTTTCCAAAGAAAAACATTTAAAGCAAAGTTCCCTAGGTTTTTCATGCTGATCTGTGAAGATACTATTGCAGCAGTTAATGAAGTGGCAGGTTATTAATTGCACAGCTCCAATAATGTAATCCTTTGTCTATGGTTTGAGCTAAAACAATCATTTATCTGGAGGCCCTAATCCCCATGACAAGTAGCCCTGCACTGCATCCAGTGAACATATTTGGTGCCATTGTATATTCAGTATAAATGTTTGCAGAATAATACCTAGTTCTGATAACTGTTAGTATAACCTTCAAGTTATGTTTGTAGTGAGAACTGCTATTTGCAATTGCTATTTGAAAGAGAACCTCTGTCTTAGGTAGAGATGTGGAGTTCCAGGCAGCTTACTAACTATGGGGTTTTCATACAAGTTACATTGCTAAAAACAAAGTCCCGCCTATTCTGAAAAAGTAATATCCCATGGCATTTTTTTAACAGTCAGGAGTTGTTCTAAATGGCTTTGGGAAAATCTCCATGCCTTTACCCACACAGTAGGATAGTGCTGGTGGTTGCTCTCCTCTGTTCAAGAGGTTGCCAGAAATGTGGAATACAAATATTTTGGGATGAAAGTCGCTGTAGAAATGTAACAGATTTTCAAACAGGTATGCCTATTATTGCCTGTGGTGAAAACCATTAGGGATGTTAAACACACAACAGGAGCCTTACAATACTTTTCACTGTTGCAAAGCCCTGTTTACAAAGTATTCCTTTTAAAATTTATTCATCTATAAATGCATATTAGCGGCCTATCAAGATTTAAGGATGCAATCTGAATGCTCTCTTAATGCAGTTTTGTACATAGGAAAACGTTACTGTAGCACAGAGTAGTTGTTTTGAATAATATTGTGCAAAATAGGTGTGAAATAAAATATAGAATTGAAGGGTGTTTTCCTTGTTAATTTTATTACGCATAATTAAAATGTATTAGAAAAGTGAACTGTTTTATTCTGTATAGCAGATATGATAAAAATTGGGGGTGTTACCCTTACAGCATAAAGATAAAACAAGGAATTTGTTATACGATTCTTACTTTTGTTTAACTGAAAACCTGTAATTTTTTTTCTACAGAGCAGGTGATCAACTGACACTGCATCCCGTTGAACAGTTGCCTTTTCTGTGTTTACATTCCAGCCTGTGGGTGAGGTTTTGGGAAGCATGCACATACATGCATACAGCCACTGAAAGCATTACTGCAGGCACAGGGACAGGTTTTTGTGCCTCACTAAACTGTGTGCTTAATTGAAGAACAGTATTTCCTGGTACCCAGCACTGATGAGGCCACACCTCCAATACTGTGTTCAGTTTTGGGCCCCACACTGCAAGAAAGACATCTCTGAGATGCTGGAGTGTGTCCAAAGGGCAACGAAGCTGGGGAAGGGTCTAGAGAACAAGTCTGATGAGAAACCGGAGAAAAGGAGGCTCAGGGGAGACTCCAAAAGGAGGTTGTAGCTAAGAGGGTGTCTGCCTTTTCTCCCAAGTAGTAAGTGATAGGACAAAAGGAAATGGCCTCAAGTTGTGCCAGGGGATGTTCAGATTGGATATTAGGAAAAAAGTCTTCATGGAAAGGGTTATCAGGCATTGGAACAAACTGCCCAAGAAGCATTTGAGTCACCATCCCTGGAGGTGGCACCTAGGGACATGTTTTAGTGGTGGACTTGGCAGTGCTAGGTTAATATTGGACTCAATGATGATCTTAAAGGTCTTTTCCAACCTAACCATTTCTATGATCTCATCTATAGATACACAAGAGGAATAATAAGCATTTTGCTAACACATTTTTGTAAGGAGCTCAGGGAGCATTTCTAAATAGTGAAATGTTATAATCATAAAGAAGTTAAAATTAGTATTTCTATTTCTCATGTTAAATAACCTTAGTGCCTGGAGATGATGCAATTTGCTAAAATCTCAGCTAGTTAACAGTACAACTGGGATAGCACTACTCTGTATCACAACTAGTTGTATTCTCTACTTCCACCAGCAGATGAACTAAAAGAAAATTTGATACAATACTAAAAGGCATCTGCCTAGGTTGATGCTATATTTTTAAGTACATGGGAAATTATAAAACGTGGTTCAAAATGAGTAGGCTCAATATATGCATCAGTGATTTACTAAGTAGGGCACTGATACATGGATTTGATAAACATCTGTGCATAAAGACATCCTATGCAATATGTTGATGGATTTATATTCAGTTTACAGGAGGGCTACTGCATTTCTTTTTTAATAGAAAAAATAGAATAGAATGGAATATTTTAATAATTTCTACCTGGGTCATTTTTACACAAAGACAGGTTTCACTCTAAGAAGGAGATAGATCATGTTATTCTAAGTTGTAAGCAATGCAGCTGGTAGTTTAGTGCTTTGGCCAGACAGCTGAGCCACAAATAAGATTCTGAACAGGTACCCCATATACTGTCAGATACAGGACTAAGAATTTTTTGTCTTTTATAGAGGTCTTTTGCAATAGCTGCCACTACATATAATAGTAAACACAGGGTTAGATCCAAAAATATTTTCTTCTTTCATTCTGCCCCAAATACACTTTACTCCTAATGTGTTTCAATCATTTACTTGGAGTTACACTGTCCTTTTAGGTCATATTTAAGATTAGCATGATGCATTCCCATTGCTAGTATTAAGTTTTTACTCTGCTAGTGTTTTATTTCTGCTGTTGGATCATCAAGGTGACTGTTTTACCACATTATATGTCATGGTTTGCAAGTTTCTTTGTTTGTTGAAAAGTATTTTTGGAAATGCATAAAATAACCATTAGCGATGTATTTGTGTTGAGTAACTTTGCACTTGAATAATATTAGAAAGCTTCAATGATGTGGAGTAGTGAGTGATTTAAGATAATCACATACATCCTGAAGTATATCCTGTTGCAACAGTAATTATTTATTAAAACAGCTTTATCTAATGCTTTCAAATCATACTAACTACAGTAGTTGCAATGAAGGACAGATAAGAATGAATTTAAATGTTAATCCTACCTAGGCTTTTGAAGAAACTACAAGTTTATTGAATTGCTATCATGAACTAAATTTACAAATTATGAATGTATATAACTAGGAAAGTATGCAGTGCAAAAATCATCAATAGTGTGGTCTGTAAAGTCTAACCACTAAAAATATTTGTGAAAGAAAAAAAAGAAACTTTGGAAAAAATACATTCATAATATTTGTTCAAGTGATTAGTAATGCATTAGCTTATGTCTTACTGTACAATAACACAAGAAACATAATCTCCTTTTTCTATTAGAAAAATATACTTAAATCCAAAAGACATGGGAATCTCTTTATTAGAAATACAGAAAATGTAGCAGTAGTAAGCTGTCATAGAGGAGTTATCTCAGGTCCTGAAATCTATATTGCTATGCTTATACTGTATCTTGAATGCAAGGTGTATTAGCCCAGGAGAAGCTTTACGCTGCACAAGTTGGTATCTCTTGGTACTTTAGCTAGGCTGCTCATAACTAGCCTGGGTAACTACAGGGCTCATACTTTCTGGACATCCTCTGAGGCACTGCATACATTTAGGTGGAATCTAGTGCCATATGTTAAGATGCTTTTCAAGCATGGAGAGGGTGTTAAATACTTAACTAGGATGTTATGAACTGTACACTCTGATTAAACAATTGAATGAGTGGGGAGGAGAGAGGGTAGAGATGCTCCTCCTCTGTAATGCTAACAAGAGACACTGCTCTGTGTGCAGCACTCTTACTCAGGTATGCTTTAGGGACCTATCATTGGAATGAGCCCCACAACTTTGGTCCAGAGGAAAGTATTTATCCTGTCTGTTTTCGCCAAAGGATGGTACTGCAATGATCAGCACAGACAAACCTAGGATAATTCTGATCACATATGTGCATAGAGTAAATTCCAGAGACCTGGAAAAAATCTGTTTGTCAAAGAAAAAAGGCTAATTCCACCTTCAAATGGTGGAAGTTTCAAGAACACAACACTGCAGTATATACATTACACTGTAGGCATATATGCTGCTTCACAAATCCAGAAGTTATTAGTGGTCTTAAGCTTTCAGTAAACTGGATTATTTTTTTCCCCAATAAACATTTGGATAGAAGTCATTAACAGGTACTTACATAAAGGTTTCAGCCAGAGTTTACCAACTGTGACAATTCCCACAACCTTTTCAAATACATTTTCCAACTATATCACTTATCACTATGATTCTAAGAAGCAAGAATGAACACAGACATGTTTTTACGCGGCTCAAGGCTGTGTACTAGGCTAAATATGGCTTTATGCCTAGTATTTGCCTCATCAGAGGGAGGTGAAATACCAGTTGCAGAAATTCTTTGAGGTCTTCAGTTGAAAATTATTACTGATCTGAGTTTACATAAATAATTTCAAGTTATTTCAAAGCCCAGCACTGACTCATTTTCTTTTCTGCAGTTTGCCAGTGCCTCCTTACAGAATTACCCTGGTAGTGAGCATCTACATGTAGTCAATGCAGCTTGTGTGGACATGTCAAAGACAGTCTGAAACTAGCAGCTGCCTGAAGCTCAGCGCAGGCTAACAACTCCTTTTCAGAGCCATGTTTCCTGGAGAAGCAAAATTCTTTATCTCTTTAGACATTCTTAGTAGCAGTACACAGTACAGGATAGGTTAAGAACAGCACAAGTGTATTCTCTGGTATGAGTACACTAGCATATATATATCACTGTATTTGCCCTGTAAACAAAACATGACAATTAACCAGCAAAGTAGTCTCACAAATAACTATAAAATCAAATATAATGATGCTTAGAATTCTGACATGTTAATGACTATGTATACATGCAGTAGTTTATATTGTTTATTATTGTATATTATTTCATTCTAGCTAAGTACTGTATATTAATCATAGACAAAAGTTACATTAAGTTGTCCAGGTAGTTCTATTAAAGTAAAAAATAAGCTGGGCTAAAGCTTTAAATGCTCCACATGAAACCAGCACACAGAAATGCCCTTAATTCAACCAATATGACTTGGGCATTAGAACTGATTTAGAAGACTGTGAAATGTTTTATGCAGAGCAGTACCACTGCACAATGAGAAGATTCAACTTTCAAGTAGCTCATTACAGGTACTGTTAATCTTCTACTTCAAAAAGAAAAAAAAAAAAACAACTAAATACAGCAAAAAGATTTTGAATACATCAGCCAGTCACACTCCACTCCCAATGTGTAGCTCCACTGTCACACGTTTATGCCAGATGTGACATTGCTATCATCATTCTATACTGAGCCCTAGGCCGCTCAGCTGCTATAAGAGCACTACAGCTATTTCTGACTTTGTGAAACGAGGCCAATATTTTCCCCAGAAATAAAGGTTAGAAAATGAAAAGTGCACCAGTTTTATCTCTCCTATCTCTTCCTGGAGAAGACTGGGCAAGTTAATGGGAAAGAAATCCGTCAAGAATTATTAAATACAAAGCACTGTCTCTGACTCAGAAAGTTCTGAACCACAGATTGCTTGATGATAGGAATACTGTGGAAGTGTATAGTGTTCTATCAACATCCATTTTTGGACATTGTCTAAGACAGGATACTAGGCTAGATAAGACATTCAATCTGACACAGAGAGGCCATTCTTATGCTCTGAGGTTCTTGAGATATATTTGGAGGTCTGAAACAGAAAGGCCTGATTTTTAATAAAGGCAAAGGAGTGCTATAGATATCTGTGGTTTCTTTGAACCTACTGCAATTATTATTTCAGGATTTTGCCTTCAGTCTTATTTTTCACACTGTAATGCACCACACCTTTCAAGTATTAGGCATTCAAGGAGCTGGTAAAGGCACTTTTGTGGTGTTAGAAGGTAAATTACAGCTCTGCTGAATGCTTTGCTTGGGTATTGACTTCAGAAGCTCTATGTAAAGCAGTGATGCTGAATGGCCTCATTAACAACTCTGAGGCCAGTGTGTTTGAAAGTGACAGCACTGGGACAAGGAGATGTTTTATCTCTCCCTAGCAGTGAATTAAATGCTTATTGACCTGACTGAACTTTAAAAGTCAGCTCATTATAGTAAAATACAAGTTCTTGGGCTTCATTCCAGGTTAAGATGCACAAAGATAAGCATGTATATGCCAACTAAATGCATCAGAGTCTATTTAGGCCAAACAGTTAAAGAGAAAAGTTTGAAACAGGGCTGAACTGCCCCATGAAAAAGCAGAAAACAGGGGAAACAGGCACCCTAAATGCTTTGTACTTTTTTTTTTTTTTTCTACTTATAAAACTGCATTTGAGAAATAAGCAGCTGTAGATTCTGGTCAACGTGGCACCAATTTGAATTGAGTCACACAAACATTTTTCAAATGAACTAACTCTTGCCTCTTGATGTTAGAGCCAGAACCCCACTGCAGAACCCGTTTTAAGAAATTCAAGATGCACCTGAGAAAATCCTTGGCCTAAGGGAAGAAGATTTTTTAAACATTTAACATGAATGGAAAAAAAAAAAAAAACAAGGAGATAATGCTGCACAGTGGTTTAGGAGATAAATTCCTGGAAGGGGAAAAGGAAATTGTTTTAAAACATCTACTATGATTATCAATGTTAAAAGGAAACATGAAATTTTTCAGTGTAAGATATGAAGACTGAGATGACAGGAAGAGAACCAAGAGGTAAGAATGTCCAGCAAGGCCAGACTACATGTTAAGGAATGTGAAGATACAGGAACAGATCCATGGCACAAGTAAAAATAATGTTCTTGGGCTGGACAGATGGTTAACCATGCATACTAAGGCTTTAATCTCCAAGTCACTCTGTCCTCTGTACACCAGAGTGACTATTAGGCTAGGCTGTATAACTACTCATCATCATTTCTAGCAAACAAAATATCCCTATAAAATATTCTTTTTTTCTTTTTTCTATTCAAGCCACCTTTTTTCCCACATCACATGCCACTGATGAAAAAAAAAATAAAAAATGCAGAGTCCATAAAGAATAGTGCAGTACAAATTTTGCCACTATTTCATTCTTAGTCAAGACTGAGAGAGTTTAATGCTGGTACTCTTCAAGGTCTGTGCTCCAATGACTCTGATCAACTGTCTAAGCCTGAGTCAGGAAATCAGATTTGCTACTGTTTTAATGTCTGAAAAGAACTAAAGCTTCATCAAGCAGCTGTCATTCACATGTAAACCTGAAAGGCAGAGAATGTGAATCTGAATTTAGGTCTTTCAAACTGAGGTGGCAGAGACAACTATATCTAATTACCTAGACTCCTGCATTTTTTGGTTGGAATTACTGAATACAGAATGAGATTTTTGCCCATAATAGTCAATGAAATACCAAATTTTTCTTGTGATACAGATTAAAAGTGTAGCTGACAAGTAAACTCTAGTTCACAAAGATTTAAATCACTAACACTTAACCTGAATACATCTTTATTCAGTTAACCTGATGCTTATGAATTGCAAAACAGACTAAATATATGTTCTGTTGAAAGCAGAACAAACAATAAAAGTGAATCTCGTACTCTAAGAGTCAAGGAGGCACAGAAACATGTATTGCTTCTCCAGTAAAACAAAGCATTACTTATACAAAGAAGAAAATCTACTGATTCACCACTGCAGAACACAGACACTCTGGATGAACTCCACCCAAGAGCAATATCCTTTGTGATTCTTCGAGGTGCAAATGTACCTGATATTTCAAGGTTCAAACATGTTTCCAAGGTTTACCTGCTTCACTATTCAGGCTAAGAAGTCTAATTTTACAAAGGTCAGAGATATTTAAGTCCCAATTTCTCTTTAAATTAGTGCACAAAAGCAAGTAAAAGACAGGACTTGGATAGGGTTCACTTAGGTGGAGAGTAATGAAGAAGGGGAATTCTCTTAAACTATTTCTAAACATATGAGGAAACAACTTTTTTTTTCCCTTTATTTTTCCTGATAAATTTTATTATGGTGGACAACATTACCTTGCTTTATACATGATGTAATGCTATCTTGCTCAATTTTATTAAGACTTCAAGTCCTAATGCTGCTTACAGCAGTTTTTTTGTGTGTAGCTTATGAGGGAGACTTTAATCATAAGCTTGTTCACCTGCATGAGGCAGACAGCTGGAAACTGCCGTGCTATCTTCTGAGAGAATTTGTACTAGGATTTCCATCTATGCTATATATGTGCCTGGAAGGGTACCAATAACAATTACTGATTATTGCAGAGATCATCCCTAACTGATGACTCTTTCAGTGTCATTTTTGAACACATTCCAGTTTTTTCTAAGTTCAGAGAGAGATTTGAACCATAGCACTGAGGGAGGAAAAAAAGCCAGGAGGCAGATTTCAGAGGAACAGCTTTGTAATATATTGAAGTTCTATCCTTACACATGTCCATTTTTCTAGCTTTTTACTGAGTCTCTCTCTTAACTCTAAATTAAATCATGAGATATATTCTGAATGTTACTTCAGTGAAAGAATCCTAGACATCTGGGGGCTATGATAAGTAAAGATGCACTTTGCAATCTTCAGCAAAATAGAAGATGGGGGAGATAGTGAGAAATTCATTACTGTGAAGAGAATCTTCTCTTAAGTACTGTAGCAATTATGTGTAGTTAACTGTTACAAACAGGAACCTAAGTTGTATACAGTTCCTTTAAAAAAGACTGAAATCTGAAAGCTCGTCTTATGACTGTGCAAGTCAAATATCATACATGTGAAAGCAAGCATACAGCATAGAAAAGGTATCTGAGGTCAGTATGACATGACAGAGAACACCAGCAATCTGAAATGTGCTTAAGTCATGGCAACTTTAACCTGATGCTGGGAAGAAAAAAGTGAAACAATATTTCTCAAGTGCTCCCATGCCATACAGCTTACTCCTTGTGTTTATCCAGCAAACCTGCTTTTCCAGAGATCTCTCCAGGTTGTACCAGATAGCACCAAGTATCACACATTGCAAAATGCCATAGCAGACAGCAATCAGATTAGAACTGTAGCGTTTCTTTTGCAAACAGTCTACTTCAGTTACAGATTAACAGAAAGGATTTAATTTTTTGAAGGAGAAAATTAGTAGCTGGTCAAAGCGAGGTACGAAAAAAAAGCATGATGGAAATTACAGGAAAACTTCAGGACCTGATTTTAGTAAATGTTTCAGCTTTTGCACTTTTAGGTGAGAAGTCTCATCAAGATCAAATAAACTGTCCAGAGATTATTAAAGGCTTCACCTTTTCCAATGAAAAACCACAGTGATTTTACTGATTTGTAAAAATCAGCTCAACATTCCTGAAGTCAGGCCTAAAATTTACATAGTAAGCATGAGAAAAAAACAAACCTTGTTGGAATAGTGGAATTGTAAAGTAATCTATTTAACTTTTCATGACTGCCACCATGGAACATGGAGGTAAAGGAATGGAGTGGTAATGCCTTTTCCACTTCTGCCAGAAGTCTCAATTATCTGCCTCAGGATCTATGTGATCAGCACATCTTGCATGAATAGTATTCATGTTTAATCTGCAGCACAGGAAACAAAAAAAGAGGAATAATAAAATGGGTAGAATTCCCTGCCAAATTTACAACAAACATCAAGTTCCAACAACTCCTCCTGTCCTCCCTTTCATCACCCAGAGGCATATGAAAATCAAGTAACTTGCAATTTAATCTCTTTAGCAATATCTTACCCAGCAGACTTAAGAGTATTTTTTGTATTCCCATACCTAGACAAATTCACTCGGCATCATAAGCCTAATTTACTGAATGTTATAGAGCCCATTGTAAGGATGAGGGGATTCTATAGAAAGAGTTCTCTGTGTCAGCCAGCAAGAAAAGCTTTCCTGAATTTACTTCACCTGGCAATCAGTGTAACCCTAGTCACTTTTCAAATTGTTAAGGCTCATAAACTATTTTATTGGAAGTGTGAATAAGCAGGAAAGTCCCTGTATTAAAAATATGATTGGCAGCAGCAAGTCTTAGCACACCATCTGCAGTGATTGCACTCAAATATTTATTATGTAAGTTCCACTATGGAATAGTCAATAAGCTTTGTCAGAGAGCTGATGAGAGTTCAGAGGAGAACGCTGTGTGGCAAGCAGCTTGTGACAGTATAAAGAGACTACAGAAATACATGCATCCAAGGGGAGACCTGTCAGGCACTTAGAAGTTGGAATATAGCATTCAGTCACTCTCGGTTTCATGAACACACTGGATTATTACATGAAAGGAAACTGCAAATATAGCGATACTGTGGACTGCAATACAGGTGCATGCATTGCCAAGGATGACCTTTCTGACAAGCAACTTATCCTCATCTTAATGCTCTGGATTCTCAGTGATACGCTTCACTGTCACTTTGACATAATGAGTACAGACTTCCTCAGAATATTGTCTTAAAACCTTGAATGCCCGAAAGTAGAATGACTAATCTCAAAAAGAGGCAGAAACTCCTCTAGTTCCTGGCTTTTTCTGTTTCTTAAAGCTCTCTTCTGAACTATTATAGACTTCTAACTTTCTAACAGCCATCATTTTCTCTTCCTGAGCCATCTAAGGACAAACAACTATCTCATGAATAGGATCTGGAGTGTTCTGTGCTTCAGGTTGTCTCTTGTACAGACTAATACTGCCATGCCAGTGTTTGTTCAGCACTTGCCATTGTCTGATACAATAGGCCTGGGTTACCATTTATCAGACCTGTTCTTCCAGCTAGTCTACATTCTGTGCCCTGGCCACTTCCAGGATGGGGAGATTCTTTACGAAGATACTTCCTGAGCCTCCCAAAGGGGCATGATCCCTTTTCAAGAAAATGACAATAAGCGTGTTCATAATAAATTTAAAGCTGAAACAAATGCTCTGAAAAGTATTTTAATAGCCCTGATATATTTTTTTTTTTCCTCTTAGGCTTCTTGGATCCAAGAAAATAAAATACCATCTTTCTACACTTTAGCTGTATTTCATTATCTTTTCCAAAATTTTCATATTTGCAACTTTAGCTGCTTTCTGCAAGTTCAGCGCAAGCTCTGTGGAGTAGCTTCATTGAAGAGGAGTTAAAAAATTATCACTATGCACAAATTAAGTGTAAAAAATTCATTAAAATTGAAAGGGTTAGAAATTAGTAATAAAATTTAAAAACTTTATAATTAACTTGAACAAGTTCTGCAAACAAAATGGTGGCTTTGCTTAAAAAATATCTGACCATCTCTTATAACTCTTCTCACAGAATCACAGAATTGTTCCTGGCACATTTTTTTGCTCTTTCATATATACCCAGCTATAGGTTCTCAGATTGTTTGCAGAAGGCAGGTATGCTCAGTAAAGCAAGCACCACAAAGCTCCTGATACAAGTACCCATAACTGAGATGACCATAAAATAATCCCTTGAATTTACTGTGGAAATGATCTACTGAATAGTATGAATGCCCTCTGCAGGTAGAAGAGGAAAACACTGTAATTCTGGGATTGATTTCAGTTTCTTTATGAAGCAGGCTCTGTATTAGTCCTTATTAGCCTCTTCTGACATACTCTGAAAATTGTAAATGGTACAGTGGTATATCCTGATAGCATTGGTATAAATACCACAGACTTTTCACCAATCATAAAAATAGACCGTGTCTCTACTGCTGAATTATACAGAAACATAGAGAAAGATTGAACTCTGCACCCTAGTTCATCAATGCTGCTTAACTGTTACAACACTCTTGACATGGTGTGACTGTACTAGCCACTGTTCTTTCCTGTACCTTCTCTATAATGCTATCTGTGAGTGTTTCACCAGTCCCAATAACTCCTGCACATCCTTCGCCTCATTCTAAATATTTTGAGATGAAAAAAAAGTCTCACACACACACACACTTGCATGCACACACAAATTATGCCTAGAGCCAGAGCAGTACTCTATTTTGTCCAGGGGACACCCAGGGCCAGGTGATATATATTTGTATTGTAGATATAGTCAGTTCTGTACCATTTGGCCTCTGATCAGGAGACCAGTCACCTCTTTCTAAAGCCTCTAAAACCAACTGCAAGAGCCAGAGTTTGAGGTAATCAATACTGCATTACCCCGAAGGGACAGTTTAGTGTGGGGGACACCATATGTTAGGTAGCCCACAAGTATCAGGTAAAAATAGCTTCCTGTTCAAACACATATTTCCTGTTCAAAACACATATTAAACCACCAGGCCTATATAGGCCTGCTCTGATTCTACTGCAGTCTGTCTGCTACATGTTGCCAGAGATTTCAGAGCCTCTGTCACAGCAATCCCCTACTCTTCACAGGAAAATAGCAGTCAGCAACTATGGTATGCCTGAACTCTGTGACATTCAGCCCCATGATCTCCATCTCTGCACATCCATGCTCGTTTTCTGACTGGCCAAGTCTACTGTGGATGAGATCAACAAAAATATAAATATACACACTCAAGAGAAGAATGATCTCATCCCTTAGCCAAAGATGAATGTGAATAAAACTGTTTGAAGACTATTATGTATTCAAAGGAAACAAGGCCTTTAAACACGGTTGTTACTGGAATAAGAGGACTGATGGACACCATGTGGAGTGTAGTAAATGTCATCTGCAACAACAGTAACGAAGCAACAAAAGTATTAGAAATCAAAACCAAAAAGGATGGTCATGTGACAAAGAAAAATCTATAGCCATACTTAATTCTCATAGTTGCCATCATCCTTGCTATTCCCAAAGGAGCTCCTGAGAGCTTCCATGAGAACATGCCCAAGACATCTTGCTTCAGGGTAGGTTCACTCAAACAAATGGCCTTGATTTCCAGCTGCACATGAGCTGTAGCTCTTAATTCATATGTAGTACAATTCAAAGACTCTAGCTGCATGAAATTGTTTGTATTTTTCCCTAACTCTGCCATGGAAGTTCAGGTATAAAGTTTACAAAATTAATATACACCATTACAATGCTTGCCTTTTCACTAAAAGCATGAACAAATGACTTCATTCCTGTGTTTCAGAAAGCAATGAGAAATGTTCTGCATACAGGATCTTCAGCTGCCAGCAGAATAAGAATGGAGCAGAGAACTGTTTGATCAGATTTGAGTTCAAAGACTTGTCACAGCATATATAATTTGCAAACTGGATTACTGTGACAAGAAGCAGCTATAAAAATACCTTTCTTTTCCTGTTCATACCTACAGCACACTTGAAAGTCAGTCTCCATATATATGGCTATGGACTTCCTGGGTAGTCTGATTCATTCTCAGTTTATCAAGGATCTTAAGTCATATTTAATGTCCATGAAAATCACACTGTATGAATGCTTATATAGTTTTGACTCCTAGTTTATATTTTAGCGTTTTTCTCTTTTTTTTTTTTTCTTTTCTTTCTGCAAATGCAGCAACCTCAGTAGTTTACAGCAGAAAACCTAGCACAGAGACGTGCTTCTCATGGATGCTACACGTGTGCCAAGCACTGAGGAGTATACAGAGCAACAATAACTGCTCTGATTATCTGAAAATGCTTTTTTGAAGGTCCTGTATTAATGCCCCTCCTTTTCTGTGCAACCTAACAGAGAGCAGATAAATCTTTACTTTTTTCCCCTGATGCATATGTTAAAACCCTAATGGCAAGTTTTTTAGAGTAACAATGAGCTTAGCAGCAAGAGATCAGTTCCTTGGTTTATTTGCATACTCTGTAACTTACCTGTTTTGCAAGTTTGTCCTGTTTATAAATTGTATTCTCTCCTTTCCAAAGGATGCGCAGGTGGTTTGGTTTTTTTTTTTTTTGTATGTTTGGTTGTAAGTGGGATTTTTGTGTGTGTATTTATGCACACATGTCATGTCTACTTCCTAAAGGCCACTACAGTTCAAATTCTACTTGATTTTCCTGGAATTTATGTAACCCAAAATTTGTTACTTGCCATAAACTTCTTAGGTTAATTGTGAGATCTGTAGCTGTCTCCACTGATATGCCTACATCCCTGTCCTGCCAAAAACCAGTCTAATTCATCTTTCTTTCACAAAATGCCACCACCACTATACCATTTGGCACTTTTTACATTCTTTGTCAACTCTTTTCTTTCCAGTACAGCTACCTCAAGGCACTTACTGCCAATGTTAAGCTTTTACTATTCAAACAAACCAGCTTAATCAACTTGCCAATACATTTTATTAAAAACAGACTATACACCTTGGGTGGGTTTTGGCAAAGCTCCCAAGCTAGGTTCAATTTCATACCCTATTGCATAAACTGAAATAGACATTTATTGAGATGTCTGCAAGTGAAATATCCAAGAAAGGAGGGACTGTAAAGCTGCCAGGTTTCAAAGTACCTGGGCATATCATTCAGAGCATCTAGAATGTAACATGTCAACAGGTTGTCACAGCCACAGACTAGGAATTAACAGGAAAGCAGAGCATGGTAAGTTTTCTGCATTTTTAACATAGACCAATGCTTACTTTGTGAATATGAAATTAACGTTGAATTTTCTGATTCGCAGGAGGCTTTATGGTTAATACAATGTGCATAAAATTCTCAAGACTCTTGAGATTACAAATGTATCTTTGCAGCTTAACTTCACTGCAAGCTTGGATTTTTTTATTTTATAATTTGTTAGCAACTCTCATCTGCAGCCCCATCACTCCTCCAAATATCATTACAATTATTCTTAAATCTGTAAGGCAAACCATCTCAGTATGATTAGGAGGAAAACTAGAGTTTTAAGATAAAAATGTTAACATTTGAAGGAAAGTAAGTAAAATAAGATAAATGATGAAATTAAACACAGCAATTATTACTGCTAGAAGAAAACTAGTAAGGATTCAGAGACCAGTTTCCAAGAACTGTTGGGTATTGTATTCCTCCATACTTCTTCACATTTCCGTGTAGTTAAGAAATGTGTGTAATAACCATTCTACAAAGAACAAAAAAGAAAAAATAAATGAATTGACAATGCACCATCACAACCCAGACACTCTGCAATCAATTTTTGAGCACCATCTGCTGGTTTACTTCTAAAACAACAATTAACATTTCTCAACTGCTGGCAACGCTCAGATACTTATCAGGTCTGTATTGACCTATCACATATTTTGTTATGTATTTACTAAAAGTTCCCACGAGTCACGCATTATCATCATTCTAGTTTAAATAACAGAACTCATGTAATAATGGACAGCTATAGAGAAGTTACAAAAGTTAAAATAGCTGCTGTGTTGTTAACATAAGTTGAGATAAGCCTGTCACAGTGATGTTTTTAAGCTGGAAAGGCTTCTTAAGGAAACTGAAAATGAAAGAACTTGGCCACTGTTTTTGTCTTAGCATACCATATGTCACCCCTACCACAAGTCTTTTCAGCAAGGAAAGAAGAGGTATCACTGCCACCTTTTATTTCTTGCACATTCTTAGACACTACTGGAAAGAGTTATAGAGAGATCCAGACAGAACCTCACCTTCAAATATATTATTATGTTTACTTCTTGCTCACCTCTTGCTCCTAGCAATACAGTGCCATCTGTTTTTTTCTTTTGCCTTTCTCCTTACTCCTTTCCAGTAAGAGAAAGATCTAACATTTCCTTTAGGACAAGGTCCTGTGTTAGGAGCCTGGATTTTGACAGGGTTAACTATTAGCAAATCTGGAGTCTTATTCTTTTCTCCTTCTCCCTAAACACTAAATAAATATTTTCTTAAGTTGTATTTATAGACATATTTTGTAATAGAAGAAATCTGTATTTGCTTTCTGTTAAAGATCATTTGTTTCCAGATTGAATTGACTCGTAAAGTCCGGTTTTGAAGATAGAATTTGAATCTTGCCACTTTCTTCCTATGCTTCTGACAAATGTACTTAAATACCAAAAACACATCTAATGACATATTTTTAAAATATCAAATAATTTAAATAAAAATTAGCTTCAGTATCAAACTGAAGGTATAACCTGCAAGGCCTAGATATAAAATGCTGGCCTGTTGATATGCTGAGCAGTTATTTACTCAGTTTTAATACTGAATTATTGAATAGTCACTAACAATTTTCAATTGAAATATTACTTTATTTCTATTCCACAATTGCTCCATCTACTGCCCAGGATATTGTAGTCACTCTAGGTACATTCTCTATATTTGTCAGTATTTCTCTGTAGACTGTTCTCAAGAGTAAAATTATGATTCCTACAATATGCCAACAAATGCTTAAACCTTTTTTCTTTTTTCATGTTAAGTAAATAGGACAGCTTCTGCATTTTTAGTTAACCATATATGTTCAGGGCTGAGACTCTGGATCCCTGTGGGGGCTCACAAAAATGTAAATCCAAGTAAAATAGCATGCAGACTGCTACTGTTCATGAATGGAGTCTTTTCAGAATTAGAACATGCTTCATACTTCAAGGAACATTAACACTTCATGCAGGAGAAAAAAAAAAACACTCACATTAGTCTGTATAAAATGGTTCTAAAAGAAGAAAATGCAGTGACTTCTTAATACCCATTAGTAACTTGCAGGAATCCCAAGGGCATCAATAGTTTCATTTATAAGAATACTAAGAGTAGTTAGTCCAAAAGTGAAGAACCTGGAATTAATATAAATAGGAATGTTCTGCAATTCCTTTATATTCCAATTAAGATATTATTCCTGCATATGCAAAACAGCAGTTTCAAGTTCTACTTTGTGCTCACTTGTTTTTTCTAAAAGGGGTAGGTCTAGTATAATGAAGCTATATAAACCACTTTTTATTTATCATAGTTCTATAGAGAAGGAAAATTAACTAAAAATTTTAACACAACAGTTTATCTAGTTACTGGCTGTACCTAGTTTTTTGCTTCATCTCTTCCCACTTCATCTTTTCCCACTAGCAACTTTTTTCTCTTGGGTCACATGATACTCTGTCTAGCACCAAGGGACATCCTAATGCACAGGATCTGTTTTATAATTCAACACTGGCACCATTCCATTTGTAGGAAATAGCTAGAAGATGTTGCATAAGTTGCTAACTATTACCACAAACATCTATTACTTGTAGAACATTCTCAACAGTTTAAAAATACAGTCCAATGAAATACAATTTACATTGTTAAAAACTGATGTTACAAATGAGTTCCAAGTGAGTTCCCAGCTTCTAGCTAACTATAGAACAACAAATACAATGTTGAGTTTTTTTGGCTCTAGTTTTGGAAGCACTAGCCATCAGTTGGGAATATCTGCAAATTTTCAACAAAGTTCCTTCCTCAGTTCCAGGAGACTCCTCTTTTGATGCCCTACTTAAAGTTTCAGGATGTTTTTTACTGTTGCATCCTGCAAGATAAAAGCTCTCTTGTAAGCCCCCTACAAGTTTCACATTCTTCCAAGGAAAAAAATTACAATAGAATGTCCATCTAAGGAAGAACTGCATCCTAATAAAAGAAGGTGGGAACAGACTGCCAGCAATTAATAACACAAAGTAGCATGCAACAGAACTTGGAAGAATTTTTTAGAGCTAATTTTGCTCCAAGAAGTCCACAGGTCTTTATTGTTACAGATTGAATTAATATGTATATTAGAGTATTCCTGTCTGTTGAGGAAGATTTGCATTTTAAATGTTTGCATTGATTTCCTGGTTCAGCTGTTGTTTAACAACAGCAGATGCTGCCAAAGTGAAATATTAGTTTCAAGTTTCCTTGCATATTTCTGCATTGCCCTGACCTTTTTAGTCAATACTTACAGTGGACTTCAGAATAGACATAGATGAATAAAGCAGTTCCCAAAAGCTTTAACTTGTTTACAGCAAGTAGTACTGTTAGCATCTTTACCATTGGCATTCTTAAGTGACACAAAATTGAATATTTGCAGAGAGCAGACAAAAGTGTCAGTTCCTAACTTAAGATTACAAGCTTCCTGTGCCATCTTATCTGTGTTTTACATGTGGAAGAATTGAAACAAGGTCTCTCATCTCATAGTTACTCAGTTTCATTAGTAACTTGAAGTATAATGGCATGGGTCTTCAAGGCACCTGCAGATCTACAGGATCAACAGGTACACCGTTCCACTCTAGTCTCTCTACCTACAAGGCTAGAATACTATTCTAGCTCACCCACTCTAATGGCCTTTTCGTATTACAACGCCCTGTAAATCACATAATGCAACAGACTGTAAACACAGGGTTGAAGGGAGAAGTTACGAGGAGAAGATGTATATTATGCCATCGATTCCCACTGCTTTTGTAGCTGAACCCAAATTAAGAAAAATTGACAGTGCTTCACACCTCTAGGGTCTAGCTCCCCTTTTCCTCTCTCCAACATGCTGGTTTAAGATTGCTGCACCCATATGCTTCTCATACAGTTTGGACAAATACAACAGAGTCTACCAGCAATGAACTGACATGCCATAAATTTCGCCATTGAGGTCTACCCTTCTTTTATGAAACCTGAATTAAATTACATCCCATTTCTGAATGACTCAAAATGTCAATTATCCTATGGTAACTGGGTAACTTCACACTTGTCCCAGCTCTTCAGGCAGTCTTCATGATGGCTTGTAAGGTCTCTGGAACGACAAGCACGCTATAATCTGTTCTTTCATAGTCATAATTTCAGAAGTCTTTCAAATTACCACACAAAATAGAACCACAGAATCAGCTAGGTTGGAAATTACCTTTAAGATCATCAAGTTCAACCATTACCCCAGGACTGCTAAGACCACCACCAAAACATGTCATCTACATGTTTTTTTTAATACTTCCAGGGACAGTGATTCAACTGCCTTCCTAGGCAGTCTGTTTCAATGCCTGACCAACCTTTCTGTGAAGAATTTTTTCCTAATAGCTGTCATGGGTTCAGCAGCAGCAGTCATTTTTCTCCTTTAAGTAGTAGCTGGTGCAGCACTGTGTTTTGGATTTCCAGCTTGGGAACAGTGCTGATAACACCAGTGTTTATAGTTATGGCTTAGAATGTTTAGGCTGGCCAAGGACTTTCTGAGTTTCATGTTCTTCCAGGGAGGAGCGGAGCTGGGAAGAAGCCGGAAGGAAGTAGAGACAAGGCACCTGACCCAAACTGACCAAAGAGGTATTCCATACCACAGCATGTCATGTCCAGAATGTGGAGACGGAGAGCAGAGACTCAGAAGGGTGATGGTGCAGGGGGGGTGTGCACGGCGTGGTCAGATTTGGTATGAGGTGATGGGGTGCACTGTGTAGGTTGAGCTTGGTATCAGGTGATGGGGGGGCACTGCGTGGCGTGGCTAGGTATCAGGTGAAGATCTGTTGTATTCTCCTTCCTTGTATTTTCTCTTGTATTATTATTGGTGGTAGCAGTAGTGATTTATGTTATACCTTAGTTACTAAACTGTTCTTATCTCAACCTGTGGGAGTTGCATTCTTCTGATTCTTCTCCCCATCCCCCCTGACTGGAGAAGAAAGAGAGGGGAGTGAGTGAGAAAGCAGAACTGAGTTTGAGAGGCTTAAACCATGACAATAGACAATCTAAGCCTTCCCAGTACAGCTTGAGGCTGTTACCTCTTCACCTGTTACTTGAGAGAAGAGACCAACTGCCACCTCAGTATAACCTCCTTTCAGGTAGGTGTAAAGAGTGATAAGGTCCTGCAGGCTATGCAATTTCTGATACGGTCCAGGATGCAACTGGCCTTCTTGGCCACTTGGGCACAAGCTGGCTGATGTTCAGTGGCCATCAATCAGCACCACCAGGTCCTTCTCAATGAGCAGCTTCCCAGCCATTCTTCCCCAAGTCTGCAGTTGCATGGGGTTGTTGTGGCACAAATGCAGAACCTCGCACATTGCTTTGTTGAACCTTATACCACAGCCCTCAGCCCATCAATCCAGCCTATCCAGATGCCTCCACAGAGCCTTCCTATCCTTCAGCAGATCAGCATTCCCAGACAACTTGGTGTTGTCTGCAAATTTACTGAGAGTGCACCTAATCCCCTCATCCAGATCATCAGTGAAAGTACTAACACTGGTCCTAACACCGAGCCCTGAGGGACACAACTAGATGCTAACTATATGTGACACCATTCACTACCACTCTTTGGGCTTGGCCATCCAGCTAGTTTCCAACCCAGCAAAGAATCCACCTATCCATGCCACAAGCAGCCAGTTTGTCCAGGAGACTGCTGTGGGAGACAATGCTTTACCTAAATCCAAATAAACAACATCCACAGCCAACACATCCTCATTAACCAGGCAGGTCACACTACTGGAGAAGGAGATCAGGATGGTCAAGCAGAACCTGCCCTTCATGACCCCATGCTGACGAGGCCTGATCCCTGCCTTTTCCACATGTGCTTTGTGATACCACTTAGGATCATCTGCTCCCTTACCTTCTCAGCACTGAGGTCAGGCTGACAGGCCTGTAGTTTCTGGGCTCCTTTGTGCTTTTTTCATAGAGGCAAAAATAGGCTATACCATAATCTTTTTGTACAGTTTAAAAAATACTGCCTTATTAGAAGAAACAATCTTTTCATCCCACTGCCCAGTCATTGGATGTGAACATATTTAATATATGCTTTTAAATACATGAATGGAGTCCAAGAGCATCATTTGTCTCACACCACAGGCAGACCAGCACTCTTACTAATGTTTGGTGTCAGCATACAGCATGCCGCTGATTTAAAATATTGTAGAACACTGTGTTATGGTATTGTTTTATATCCTACCTCCTTCAAAATTTAATTTTAGGGATTTATCTCTTCTCTGCAAGACAGCTAGCTACATAGTCCTGAGAAGGCAATAATCCTTCTGTGAAAACTCATGTTATTCTGTAGTAGGCTGTCGTGGTTTGAGGCCCCTCAAACAGTTCTGCTCACTCCCCCCTCTTTCTTCCCCAGTCCTGGGGAAATGGGAAG